>VZSF01010491.1:836054-856743 GCA_013398295.1 Chionis minor
CGCAGCCGCCGCGTCCGGCCCGCTCCGGGGTGCCGGGGAGGGCGGGCAGCGGGACGCGAGCGGGCGGCGGGGGCAGCAGCTCGCTGTTGAGGTGCCGGAAGCGGCCGGTGAAGACCACCGGCGTCCCGTTCAAGTGTAGGCGGCGCACACGCGACCTACTGCGGCTTCGCGCCGCTGGCAGGAGACCTGACGGCACAGGTACTTAATTGCCGTTGTTGGCAGTGACTGCCGGCCGCCCCCGGCGCCTGGCGTTTGCCACAGAAGGCTGGGACACCTGCCCTCCACGGCCAGCTCTCCCTCTTGGGAAAGCGACCCTGAAACACAGGCTGGCAAAAGAAGGGTACAGAAAGGCACTGAGTACCTTTCCCACTCAAAACAGTGACCTCATCTCTCAGGTACTTTGAGTCATTTCCTCCTCTTCCTCCTCCCAACTTTCTTCCCGTGCCTCTCCGCCATTCCCCAGCTGCCTCCCAGCTCAGCTGGTTTGCTTTCTTGATTTCCAGCCCCCCTCCTCCATTCCACCTTCTCACATTTTGTCCCCATGCACGCTGGTGCCATCCTCAGTCCCAGTACCCCTGGCCCCAACACAACCCTCCAGCCCTCCTCTCTCTCCCTTCGCAGCTCTGCCTATACGAGCATTTTTCCTCACATCTCTGCAGTACACAAACAAAAGTGTTTCTAAAATTACTACTATACTGCATTGTCATTCAGTAATGCCAAACTTGAGCAGTCGGAAGCAATGGTGGTGAGGTACAGAAAAACAGTCACCATGGCTTCAAAAAATTAGGAGGTTTGTTTTAGCATACTTTAAATTTCCTTTTAGTTTCTCCAAGGGTCATATTTAAGGGACTTGGTCACATTTGCAGTTATAGAAAGAACACTGCACGTTGTATGCTGAGACTGTTTACTTATTTTACTGAAAGCAGGATTCCTACGTAATCTCAATGTTTCAGCAGCTGTATCTTAGAAACACACTAATACTGTGATAGCTGGCAGCACTGGATTCTGAGAGAAATTAGGTAGCACTGTGATTAAATCATCCAAGGTTGTCCGCAATAGTAGGAGGAAAATGATGGGAAACAAACAGAAAAACCCACGATGTAAATACAGACTGGTCTATTGCTTGGGTGAAAGAAAACTCGTGGCGCAGAATGCTGCAGAGCAGAGCTGGAAGGGCTCACATGACACTAGGATGAGACAGCTCTCAGGATACCAGCTCGGCACGTAACGCAGCACTGCAATGTTGGCCCTCGTTTTTAAAAGCCTCCAGAAATACACATTGCAAAGACAGCACGGGTGTCCCCTAACTAACTAAAACACCTTTATTTTGGGGGTGCAGAGGAACATTTTCATGGGATAGTTGTACAAGTCACAGGTACAAACTTTATCTTATTCAGGAAATAGGTTTAGACAGGCATTTCACAAGATGTTCACACAGCAGTTACCACCAAAGGCCTTAGGACAAATCCCCACCATTTGCTGACACACCACCGTAAACGAGTCAGTTTAACAGTGATCAAACACAAAAGAATCATCTAACACTTCTCTAAAGATGTCGTAATTTTAGAAGAGACAGTTCCATATGAGAAGGGAAATCAGCCCCATCTAGGTCTCAGGTCAGATTTTCTTGTATAAGTAAGGCTGAAACGGCTGCAGAAACTGGTACTTGGGGCCAGCCTCCATCTGTGCCCCACAGGAGGGCTCAGCAGGAGGGTGCTTCCCAGCCAGCCTGCACGGTTGGTCGTTTTATACCCCTCCATTAGGACAAAAAAGTAGTATTCACATCTACTCTACTGTAGCCAGTAACAGAAAACCTCTCATCCATTTCTTTTCGCTTTGAGGCATGCTTGCCCCTACAGAGCATGAAGTTCTCAAGGTTCATGTGAAGGCAAGCATGGCTGACAACCCCTCTTTCTTAAAACTTAAGAAGGAAATTGCCAAATCTCTGCATAGGCATTGAGAAATACCTCCTCCTTCACATACCCCACTAGCCCATCTTTTCCGCTATGTACACAAGTTTTTGCCTGTAACTGGCATGTTTGGAGAAAGAACTGTACTACATGGGAATTTTACCTGTCTGATGTTGTGAACAACACTGGCTGAAGAATAACAACAAAGTCTTCCACCTGTCGTGCAGGAAAAGTTTCAGTGTCCCCACTGCCCTGCAATCAATCTCTCTCCTCTGCTCTCACCTCCTAAGGCAGTTGAAGGAGTACCTTCCCTCTCTGAGTAACAAAAGCAGTCCAGTTTCCTTAACTCAGCCAAGTGCATCACATGTGGGGGGATCATGGAACGTGAAGGTCAAAACTCACTTAATATCAAGGCCAAAAATTAGCAATTTTTTCTCTTGCACAGCCAGTAATTAATCTCACTATTTCTTTGTGAAAATCTCTACCAGTTTTATCAACAATGATGTGAAGCCTCAAATTCTGAAATATACCCTAACAACTTTCAAATATGAAATGAGACTAGTCTATCATACCGTGGGCAAAGATCCACTTCAAAATAAGATGATTGCTGCTTTCAAGCAGACAAATTCCGATGGAAAAGAAGTTTAATCCTGCCCTGTACAACCAGACATAAGATTATACCAAAAGGCATTACACAGACCTGGCTACTGGAATATACATTTCATGATCTGACAAGTTGGATTTTTGCAAAAGCAGAAAGAAATGAAGAAATTCTAGGTAAAAGTTTCTATCCATTTATATAGCAATAGTAGGTATCATAATCAGATCAGAGCATCATTCTACATACAATGCTGAACAACATTCATTCAAACTGTGGCTTTTCATGGTTAAACCCCTTGCAACTCTGTCTCTAGACCCCGCACAGACTATTCACAAGCAGTAGCTCCCTGAGTGACATGGCCTGTGGACTCAAACATAGCTTCATCTTGGCTTGCTGCGCACAATTAGATGCAAACACAGTCCCGCTAACTAGTCAGGCTGTTTCTAACATGGGCTCGAAAGCAAGGAGACCTGAGTAATTATTTTTCTGTGGTGCTTGGCTGACATATGCATATGAAGGCACTACAGAGACTTTGACGAAGGCATGGAAACAAAGGGAGGAGTTGTGCGAAGTCCAGCATAGTCCCACAACAACCTTACACAAATTAATACGCTTCGTAAGGGAGCACAGGCCTTACCCTTAAAAGCATAACACGTAAAAGAAGGTGAAGACTTTGTAACACCTGTCAATAAAGAACATAGCTTCCAAAGCGGTGCCTGTAGTTTGTGACTTCCCATGCTACAGAAATGCCTGATTTCAAAGCAAACATTTCAAGGGAGAGTTCTGCAAGCTAGTTAAGAGGTACTACACAGCAACTAGGGGTCTACCTTCTCTTGAAGGGAGGGGGTGGTTTTGGTAGAAATAAGTGTTATTTGAAGTTCGCTGAGCTAAATGGATGAATAGTGTTTTTATTGCGTAAAATCGCTGAAGCAAGGAGACCTTGCATGATATCTTATCTGGGTAAGACAGGATCTGCTACTTCAATGACTCTTGGCCCCTTACGACCTTACTCCCTGGTACAAAACCAGGGAGTTGCCTTGAAGGCTGGCTACGACTGACCCTGCAGTTTGAACAAAAGCCAAGGGACAACTGAGCCTGCGCGCAAGAACAAGGATTACTCGTGGTGACAAAGAGGAACCATCAGCCTTCATCTTCACGACCCTCAAGGACCACCACCAGGGGTAGTGCCCAAGCGCAGTCAGAAGGTACTTATGGAAATGACTTCCAGGCGCTAATTTTAACACAAAGCGGGATAGGTCATGAATATGTATAAGCATATTGCAAAACCTCTTAAGTATGTATCACTCAATTGCATAAAGTTGAAGAACAAACTGCTGCCCGGCACGCACGATTGTGGTGGGGCGACCCCCGTGCTGCCCAGCGCTGAATAAACATAGCTACTTTACAGCCTTACAGGTTGTGGAGTCTGTCTTCCGCACGTCACTCGCACAATTTAGTGAGCTGAATCAGCTCGGTGAGGGACAGAGCAGGGCCAGAGCCAGTACACATGAGCCAGATGGAGTGAATGCTCAGGCAGAGAGGCAGGGGGAGCAGGACCCCTTCGCTGGCAGTGGTTGTCCCTTGAATTGGAGCCTCTCACTCTCAATACTGGTAGTGGTACTTACCCTCTGCAAACACAGGCTCAACAGCCAGGCTTTGTCTTGTTTTGTAAACCAGCACAGTTTACTCACCTCTGCCATGCAGAACTAGGCAAAAAAGCCTAAACAATGCAGATGATACAGTGTTCCAAAATATGTAAACCCGAAACTATTAGGAACAGATCTACGGTGTACTGGTAAGTGTTTACTTGACAATTATATACATTTCCCTGCAACAAAGTTGTATATTCAGCAACTGTAAATAACTCTCACTCAGTATCCAATTAAAAACACTGAATTCAGTAGTTATCAAAAATAAATAAAATACAACAGTTAAGAACCTGCAAACATGTCATTAACAGCATTTGTTGCCCAAGTTTTCAGCTATACAGCCACTCCCAAAACAACAAGCACCTCAGGCAACTTCCTCACTTAGGAGATGCTTTACTATGTAACTTCAATGAAGAGTTTTATTTATCACAAAGAATTACATAAGGTAGCACATAACAAAATAAGTGATAAGGATCATTAAGTTTTCCCTTTCATACTCACTTGAAGATTAAAAAAAAATCACTCAAGTCAGAAAAGGTGACTAATCTACCCTTGCTTTGAAGACAATTACAATTTGAAAAGTAAATTTATAAGAGGCATCCTCAGAAGAGTCTCATTCAATACATAAGCAAAAAAGATTTCAAAGTGTGAACATTTACTTCCAATAATTAACAGGAAAAAAATTCTTCCCCAGAAACATTTTAAAAATATAACACCGATTACTAAGTACCACCGTGAAATACTTAGGAAGTTGAACAATGTGTCCTTAAAACCAAAATGCAATACTGAAATGATTAATAGTTAAAAACCAATAGCAATACTAAATCAGTATTTTGTACATAGTATTCCAATGCAAAAGTTATCTAACCTACCTTCTTCATGCTGATAAATACAATAATATGCATTGGAATCTTTCAAAACATACGAAAATGTTCCAGAGTCATTGCCTGAACGCTTTACAGACTGCTCAATTCTTACACAATTTTATAGCAAGATACACACTGAATGCAATTCACCAGCAATAGTACGATCCTGAAGAGTTCCTTAAAGATGCTAAGACTAGTATCTTAAAACATAGTCCTCATACTGAATAAGGAGGGTAAATTTGCAAACCACAAAAGAAAAAAAGGTTGCCTTAAATGTATCTTTTCTATTGTCGTGGGAAAGGAAGATTACTTAATCACACCATCTAGCAACAAAGAAATGCTTCTCATTCCAATATCTTGGAAAGCATGTTAGATTAGAACTGAGTCTGCAAGTGGGTTGAGAGGTGTTTCTTTTGGTTTAGTTGAGCCTTTTTAGTCAGATAATTATTATCCAAAGAGTAACAAAGGAACTGGCTGAGATGCTCATTAAATTGTTGCTATTTTCAACGTGTCTTGGAATATCTGGAAGTTCTACAACAGTGGAGCTAAGCTGTCATGCCACAGCACTCCTTTAGAAGGAGAAATAGGATACTAGTTGCCGTCCGTCAGGAATGAATTCAGGTATGGTAACATACTTAGTGTCACTAAACACAGTTTTACGCATAAAACAGTCTGACCAAACAGATCTTGTTTCAAATGAGATTTCAGATCTGGTTAACAAACGTATCAGCTGACAACAATCAGACATTTGTAAAACACACAACCGATTTCCTCACAATGTTTTAATAACTTAACTACAACAATACAAAAATTGATGCATTGTACAGGAAACGTTAAAACTCGCCAGTAGATTTGAAAAAGTAACTGCACATTACATGTTTCTAGTGGATCATACAGATTCATACATTCAATGTACTTCGTTTAATACAATTCAATACTACTGTCCGTGATCTGGAAAAAATATGATAACCTTTTTAGCAAACAACACAAAAGAGGTAAATAACAACATGAAGAAGACAGTTTATCATTGGATAAAGCAACCTTGTTTGAACAACATGTATTCTAGTCTTGCTAGACATCAAGTCATATCAAAGCACAAAAAAACCACCACAGACATAATGTATGGCAAGATTCTGGAAGGCAGGAACAATGCAAAGAATTTAGGTACTGTCACAGATGAACAGCTAAATAGGAGCTCTTAAGTTGGAGGTGTAGCTAAAAGAATAAACATCCCTTAGATCTACAAGCAGGAAAATTTCTCATGGGAGTAAGGAGATGATACAACTGAGTACTGAGGGGCTAAAGTACAGCTAGTTGTGGCATTTCCAAAAGGTGGCAGAAAAGTCAGGAGGAGTTCAAGAGAAACAAAATTATAATGAAGTATGTATGAACTGTAGTGTGCAGCCTGAAAAGCTTGATTTATTCCATTTAACCAAGGTGAAAGGAGTACCTCGGTTGTTCAGCACGTGTACCCTCAGCAGGAACACATTTTTAGGAGACAGGTTCTAGGAGTAGTGAACTCCACCCTGTCCCTCACTCACATATAGCAGATTTAGGGGTTCAAGCTGCAGGACTCAGAAGAAAAAGCATTTTTATGTTCTTTCACCTTACCCATTAACGCATTGGATTTCCCATCACTGTAAATCTTATATGCCTTTCTCACTGAAAGAATAATCACACTTCAAATGAGAGTTAGAGAAGAGATTAAAAAAAGAGAGCTAGTAGACAAGGTACTATAGCCTATTTTATACAGGAACTCAACTAGAAGATCTTATTGGTCTATTCAGTCCTAAAAATGTAATAATTAATAACTATTTTTGGATTACTCTTAATTACAATAATTGAAATCTTGCTCCCTCTAGCGGTTACTGTTGTCCCCTACTGACTTCACAGATTTTCACTGAGGGATGTCCTAAGTTGAAGAAATCACTGAAAGAAATATCTTATGGGTATATATCTGACGAATCTCTAAGTTTACTTACAACCGTTTAGAAGTACACTTAAACACTATTGCTCTAACCAGTTCTGAAGTAATGTGCAAAATTCAAATTAACCTCCCACTGCTCTGGTTTATTATAGCTCATTTAATATAAACACATTTAGGAAAAGCAATAGTCCCAGGATCTCTTCCTATTTCTGAAAGGTTCTAAATAGATGCACAATATTAATTGGAAGTTAAATATATTGTGTAGTCATCTGCATCAGGCATCAAAATTCACATCAAGCAACACTTTTTAATCCAACACTTTGCTATCTGTAGCTCAGTGAGCCAACCATGCTTATAACTACACTACCCATTTGGTCTGGTCCCAGAGATTAGCTTCTCCTTCTGAGATAATTTAGCAAACACGCAGACTAATGAGAAAATATGAAAGAGCTATTTCCCATTTTTATCACTGAAATTACATTTGTCTTGGCAAGTAGAGAAAGCATTACTACAGTTCAGAAGTGCTACTTTATGTGGTAAGCAAGTCAAGAAAGAGAGAGAAAATAGAAAACATCTGATAAAAATGTCATCATTTTCCAGATACCATGGTACCGGGACCTGGACTTCATCATCACATGTGCCAGCGGGGAAAAAAACCCACTGCATCACATAGCTAGTATTAACTTATCCTGCTTTGTTTTTCTTCAAGTGCCGTTTTGCCAGCACTTTGCATCCTAAGAGGATCACACAATTTTTTAAAATCAATAATTAACCATTTCTGTGGCTCCAGTACCACTGGTATAAATGTGAAGGTAGATGCGTTGTCCAACAGATATGTTAAGAGCCATAATGAAGTCTTCCATCATTTTGGGCACTCATGTGAAGCGATCGTACACTTAACATACTTGCTTCATTACACTGTCTCAGACCACTCTACATACTCATACCTTCTCCCAACCTCACACATCCAGCCGTATTATACCATGCACCTTTTAAAATCCTACAGCCTATATGGCAAACAGCATTATCTTTGAGTCAAGGCAAAAATCCTAAATAATTTCTTAAGAAAATGTGGATACAATCATTCTTTGAAAACTGTATATACTTAGCTATTGTTACACACTCTGCATCACAGCTGCAGTCGAAGCCATATTTTTTGAGAAAAATTCTGAATGCAATTGTAGGAAAACTTTTTTAAAACAGAAGTTTGGGGTTTTTTAAACTGTAAACTTAAAACTTTGTTCTTGAAAATTTAAAACCAAATTATTCTGGTAGACTATAAACATTACATACAACATATAATCTTTCTGTACCTTCATGAGATGAAAATATTCGTATCAGACTTTTTGTACTAGAGGAAACATATTGTTTAAAATAAGGGTTCAAGATAGATCTGTAAAGAAGACTGTTCAGCATTTTTAAGTTTTTTGTAGTTTTGTGTAGTTTTGTTTTAATAACTTGTTAACATATGGAAAAGAAAAACCCAAACCCACTACCTTCAGGTGGAAGGGCAGTTATGTGGAACATTTTTGTCGTACCATGACAGCATTCAGGTTTGCAGAATCCCAAACAACATAATCCTACAAGAGGAATACTGCTCCTGAGGAGCCATTACCTTGTGCTCAGCTCCACCCCTGGCCACCCTACTGCCGTACTCACCTATCAAAGACTTAAGGGATTCTCTATACAGAAGTCAAATGAACTAGATAAAGAAATCCAGCACAATTTCCGTTTGATAGCATTCAACCCTGACAGGTTCGGGAAAGTTGTTGTCATGAGTTGCAACTTTTCTCGATTTTAAAACACCCTGTGGGGTGAGGGAGAGGTTTAACGGAGGTCAGCACAGTGAGGCACTCAAGCCTGTCAATCAAAGTCTAACTAGATCAATTCCAGTGATACTGAATTTAAAAGCAGTTATTCAGCATAAATGCTGCCTTCAGTAAGAGAGAAAACTTCATCAGCTGTAATACTTACACACTGAATGTCCTAAATTAATTGCCCAATCAGCACAAGACTGATGGCTACAGATCCATTACAGGTCTCTGTCACAGCAGGAAATTAAATGCTCCTCTTCAATGCTGTCAGGTACCGTGTTTATTTCCGGTACTTTAAATACAGTTTATTTTCAAATCCAGATTTAAACCACAATCAATAAAAATAAGAATGCAGAGCTTTGCAGTATAAATACACCTAGGTAGTTACACCTCCTAAGGCTTTTTTTTACACTCATCTGGCTTCACGCTTCAGCTGATCGATGTGATGGATCTGTTGTCAGCAGTACAGTTTGAGATGAAGCATCCCACGCAGCTCAAGCTGCAAATGTGAACCCAGGGACAGAGGAAGTTAAAAGGGGAAACATTATGCTTAAAATAAGATTATGTGAACTGCCCATTAACATTACCCACGGTATTTCAAACAATGAGCCAACACACAGCACTAAGTTGGTACCATCTTTAAAACTCTTTGCATGTCACCCTTAATGCTCTCCTAACTCAGAAGGCTAAATAATGAATAATCATAGAATAGTTTGGGTTAGAAGGGACAAATAAAGGTCATCTAGTACAACCCCCCTGCAATCAGCAGGGACATCTTCAACTAAGATCAGGTTGCTCAGAGCCCCCTTCAACCTGACCTTGAATATTTCCAGGGATGGGGCATCTGCCAGCTCTCTGGGAAACCTGTTCTAGTCTCGCACCACCCTCATCATAAAAAAATTCTTCCTTTACATCTCATCTAAATCCACCCTCTTTCAGTTTAAAACCATTAACCCTTGTCCTATTGCAACAGGCCCTACTAAAAAGTCTGTTCCCATCTTTCTTATAAGCCCCCTTTAAGTACTCAAAGGCCGCAATAAGGTCTCCCCAGAGCCTGCTCTCCTCCAAGCTGAACAACCCCACCTCTCTCAGCCTGTCCTCACAGGAGAGGTGTTCCACCCCTCTGATCGTTTTTTGTGGCCCTCCTCTGGAACCACTCCAATAGGTCCTTGTCCTCCCTGCATCAAGAGCTGGATGCAGTATTTCATGTGGGGTCTCACCAGCGTGGAGTAGAGGGGCAGAATCACCTCCCTTGACCTGCTGGACACACTTCTTTTGATGCAACCCAGAATGTGGGGGCTGTGTGCACACATTGTCCAACTTTTCATCCCACAGAATGCCCAATTCCTCCTTGGCAGGGCTGCTCTCAACCCCTTCATCCCCCAGCCTCTACTGATAATGGGGGTTGCCCTGACCCAGGCGCAGGACCCTGCACTTGGCCTTATTGAACCTCATAAGGTTCACATGAGCCTGCCTGGGTCCCTCTGGATGGCATCCTGCCCCTCAGGCATGTCAACCCCATCACTCAGCTTCGTGTCATCTGAAAATTTGCTGAGGTTGCACTCTATCCCACTGCCTGTGTCATTGATGAAGATACTGAACAACAGTTGTGCCAGTATGGAGCCCTGAGAGACACCACTTGTCACTGATCTCCACCTGGACATTGAACCATTGACCACAGTCTCTGGATGCAATCAATCAACCAATTCCTCATCCACTGAACAGTCCACCCAAAAAATCCATACCTTTCCAATTTACAGAGAAGAATGTTATGGGGAACCGTGTCAAAGGCCTTACAGAAGTCCAGACAGATGACATCTGTATCTCTTCCCTTGTTCACTGATGTAGTCACTCCATGACAGAATAATAGTTCTGTTCCAGTGGACACCCCACAGTTTAAATCTGAATTTCTGAATAACCCTAATTACACTCTGTTCATACTCTTATGTCTCTGTGGTTTTCTGAACAGTTAACTACCCTGTCCCTCAAATCGTGTTGCAGCTGAATAATCCAAACTGTACATGCAGATGATACGGTTGCAGAACACAGCATCACTGAAAGCAGTAAAATTAACTATACAGAAAGAATATAATTTCACAGAAACAAAACGAAAACCAAACATCTAGAACTACAAGAGTGTTGAAGATTATTTGTTAGTTATGTCTGTCAAAACATGACCGAAAACCCTGAAAATGAAGGACAAAATACAAAAAATGATCTCATGGCTATGATGCCTTAGGGGTCTAAGACCTGGTCTTGTCTAGCCATTTAATCTCTGTGCTTAAATTCTCCATCTGTGAAGCAAAGATAAGCCCTACTACTTCTTGGGAATGCAGTGAAGATAATTCCAGAAACATTTGCATTAAATGCTCAGATACTAAAAAAAGAGGGAAGAAAGGAGCAGACAATAGCAGGGAGATCTTCTTCAGTCTACCACTCTACGGATTCAGAGGTACCGAATGATTTCTACAATCCCCTCCTCCCTCCAGGCAAAGACCACCGTACAAACAGAAGTTGAGAGGGACTCAGATGAGTTAAGAATCAGTCTTAAGTGTATTTCTCATCCATTATCAGGGGGAATGACGAGAATTAGGGAGGACCATGTCACAAGTCACAGACTTCCACTTTCCATCCCCAAAGATAGACAGACAGACAGATTTCATTTTAGCTTTGTAGGATCGAGAGTGCACGTCAGCATTCTGTAACATATAAGCCACAGTAGGCACTTCAATCATTACCAACACCCTGTCAAAACCATATAAAACAAGGAGTGCAGGATCAGCACAACCCATGTTAGCTTTTTATACCTCCAGCATCCTGGAAAACCCTATCAGTCATAGCGGAAATTAGGGAATTAACTGCTCAGCTTTCAAATCACAGTTCAAGCTGCTTTCTAGGACTCCTAATTTCACTGATATTAGACAACCTGATCATTACATTTACGTAACTGCAGAGGATGTTAGCTTATGAAAATATAAATATATTGATACAAAAGAGACTTAAAAACATTTATCACTTCAAATATACAGTCTTAATATGCCAGCAACAAAAAAAGAAAACCACACCACAATTTCAAAGTCCCTTCACCATTCAATCAGCTTCTCCTTTGACCAGCTCCAGTCATGTCTGGACATGGCTTACCATGAACTTTAATGAGCCTGAACTATGTGTGTAAAATTTCTCGTTTCTCTCAAAGCAGCATACTCGTTTATCTCTGTATTTACCTTTTTTTTTTTGTAGAGGGATTGGTTCTTTCAAAAATTATGCAACACTTCAACTCTGCAAAATTTGTAAGATACTATGCTTAATACTGACACAGGATTATTCCAACATATTCCACCAAAGGTATAGGCTATTCTCTATCCTGCTCTTTCTCAGCACCCGCGCTTGCACACTTCTACATATGCACAAGATGAGATGATTTCATCAGTCCAGTGGCAAAAAAAAACCCCAGTATGGAGGTGAAGGAGGAATATACCAGACCTGCTCATAATGAAAGAGACTGGCTTCCGCTGATTCATACTTAACACCAGGACTTGTCATGATCCCATCCTCTCAGGCACTGCAACAATTTCTAGACATATTTCCAGGTTTTATCAGCCTGGGAGGGTACAGAGCATTAACAGCCTTCCCACACTCAACAGCATGTGCTTGCCAACAGAACTAGAGCAATTTGATTACAACTTCTAAAATATGACAAGAACTTCTTCCAGACTGTTGAGGCTGTACTTTGGGAGTCCCACAGACATGTCTCTTATAGTCTTTTTGTTCTGTGAAAGTTTTAGGCCCCCTTCTGGTCACTGTTTATCAAATTGCAAATTTGCCTTCCTGGCCAAGCAGCATCTTGTCATCTCCCATCAAAGAACGCCCCTTGGAGCAATCCGCCTCTCAGCTCCTTCAAGGTACATGTTTTGCCCATAAGCCACACTAACTTTTTGCTAGGTAGCCCTGTGGTTCTAAACTCCCACTGGCTTTGCTCTGCTGAAGTGTTACTGTGCTCGAGCTGCTAACTGCAAACCACCTCCTCTTTTCTACCCCAAAGAGGGCCTCACTGATCTCTCCCAGCAGCAGGTCCCAAGCAGCAGAAAAAGCAGCCTCCATCACTCCTGGCACAAAGAGAGGATGAGCCATACTTCTGCTCCATGACAGCACTTTTCTTACTGCTGGGAAGAAATTTTGCTGGCCTGGGTCATTCCCCCCGCCCAGTCTGCAAAGCCAGCAGTCTGCCGCAGAGCGCCCTGTGATACAAGCACCTGACTGCCCTAATACAAGCTCAGAAAGTCATACTGCTCATCAAAGCCACACCACATACACTCCAGACAACACAGTATCACGTGAAGAGTGACATTGTTATCACAGACCCACAGGGAACGGTTACCACACATGGACAAACACACTAGTGTTTGAAAGTAGGGTTACCAGGAGATGCAGACAAGGGCACGTTCGTGTTGGTGTCATTTACCATCAGGCTCAATATCTCCTGCTTCCCAGCACTACGCTCTAGGCCAGGACTGGCTTCCAAGACCTAAGAAAACAGGTGTCCCAGCAGCAGGTGGAATCACTTGCGCAGAGCTGCTCAGGACTACGCTCACTACACGTTGGCTCTGGGACCGTGCTGCACATTCACAACAGACCAGTTGCATCTCACCTCAGCAGAGGATGGCGTCGCTGTTAGAGCTTATCAGTTTGTGCCCAAATCATGCCATGAGCTGTCCTTCCCCCCCAGCACACAGAGGAACTGATGTCCTGTTTAAAGCCAAGAGACTGTCTTGCTAAATAGCTCTTCAGATCAGGAGCACTAGCCATCCCTGCTCTAACCACTAACACATGTCCTGGTTCAAGATTAGAAACTAGCCAAAACTGGCACAAGGGAAAGGGTTGCTAAATCTCAAGTATAGCAGTTTGGCAATATCTTTCCATTTTCTACAGCTGCAAGGCACTGGCTCTAGGAACCTCCCACGTGTAGTTTTCTCTGAAATGGTTAGTGGCAAGCAAAAGGAGAAACAAGATACCTGAAAAACAAGGACTGAGAAGATTTCTACTTAGGCGGGGGAGGACTGCGTCTCTCGATTCTTCATTCCTATTTACCACTTTGTTTCCAAAACATTCATTTCAAAAGATTTTTTAGAACTTGCAGCTGTGAAGTTAATAGTATTCAAGAATAAGCTAATACCAAAGCAAGATGTTTTCCCTGAGGGATCACCAACTTTCATTGCAAAGCAATTGAGCCTGCACAGCAGTGAAAACAAGTCGTGTTGTGTGGAACAGAAATAATGAAGCCCTCAAAAAAGGCCACTGCAGGGACCGCAATGCCTTTGCAACACACACCTCCTTGTTCTGCATTCCTCACTTAAAGCTTTGAGAGTCTCAAAGCGTTTCTTCTGCTGGAATTGTGTGTCATAGGGAAGGCTGATGTGTGCACCACTAATTTCTGTTCTGCATCTATTTTTATCAAGGTGTGATAAAATGATGCAGGTGCAATAGAATGATGCAGATGCAACATAACGCTGCAGCATTGGCACAGAGCAAGTTTGAGAATTTCTATCTCAAGAATTTAGCCGCAGGATTGTTTCTCTGGCAACTCATGCAAGGACGAGCTGAAATTGGTCACTGTGCTATATAAAGACTGCAGAATTTCTGAAATTGGGGTAACAGGAGTGGAATACCTCAGGAAATACCTCTCCTGGAAGAAGTGCACTGCTGACATCCCTATCAGACCAAACTTTCAAAGAAAAGGACAACTGGCAAAATAACCTTGCAGTTTCTCTGTATCTGCAAGAATTGATCAGCAACAGACTAGAGACAGTAGTCACATTTTGGACAACAAATGGACCTTGATTTTAAGATGTTTTAAGTGCTTTCCTGTTAAATCAGCTTAAGCCAATTACAAAGCCATACTATAGAAGTCTGAATTTTACAGGCAGGTTGAGACAACTGAGCCTCGGGACATTTACAGTCATTACTAATAGATATGTCACTGTCTGACAACTAAAGCCTCTAGGTCAACAGGCACAGTCACCACACTGAGTAATGATTGCTGTTAAGCAGGTAATTTGCATGTACTTGAAACTCTGTGGTATGACAGCTAGAAAGAGACCAGTCTGTCCATTTGCAAGTATATTTCAAGACCTGTCTAGAGTTATTTTCATATATACAATGTAGATCACTTATTCAAATTTTAACCACCTCCTTGGCTTGGGAGTGATTTCTTACCACCACACGAGGAGTACTCAACTCACCCAGGCTCTATGAGGCCCCAAGCAGAGGTCCATGCCGTCCTCCCTCCAATTTCTGATCTAGATATGGCATATTTTTTTTGCAAATATTACAACCTTTCACTGTTTTTTATTTTTAACTGAAAACTTAGGAAAAAAAAAAATCTACAGCGCTCCTCTTTCCCCACCTTGCTTTCATTTTACTGTTTCATCTTTCAAATGACATAGAGAACGTGCTTAAAAGCCTGGACCAGCTCTTTATTATGATATCACCTGTAACAGTTAAGAGAAACCAAAGTTTGACTCTAAGGTAAACAAAAATCTGCCCAAAAAGCAACGCCAAGTTTTGATTTCAAAAGGGGACTACACCATGTCACTTGTCTTTAAGAGCTGTATGGCAAAAACGTTCACAGATTAGCCAGTGAACACTTGAACATTTTAGGCTTCAAAACTAAGTAATCTGAGCAGCACATCAAATTATGATAAAAATGAACATTATCAGGGTGCATCTCAGTGGAAAATACTTCTAGATGACTTTCATTCTCTGCTTTAGCAAGTAGTAAAGCAGTTCAAGAAATCTCCATTCAGGTCACTCCTATGACTGTGTAGCCTTCAAAGACGTTAGAAAAACATTTTTTCAAACAAATAAAAAAAATATATATAAAAATAAAATTTAAAAAACCTCAAGTCTTTACTGTCTTCAGATCCAGTGTTCCCATGTTACAGCACCACTACATAATTACTGTAATTTGGAAACTCAAATTCATACTACCTCCTCAAAATGCTTAGAAAGCCTAAACTTCAACAAAATACAACCCAAAAGGCCAAAAGATTTAATAAAACTAGCACATCAACTGCTTGGGGAGGATTTTTATGAGAGTTCAGAGAGAGGAGACCAACAAAATGGCATTTAAAATGATTCAGACGAGCTCTCTCCCACAAATGCAAAATGTTGTGTTCAGACTACCACAGGAAATAACTGTTACAAGAACTTTCCTTGATTTCCTAAAATGCACCTTAGACATCAAGGGGAAAAAAACCCACAAAAACACAAACCCCCAAACTAGAAACCAAACACCCCAAAAAGAACACAGCACTACAGCAAAGAACTGTATATCTGGTAAGCTCTCTAAAATTCTGTTATCCGTCCCTCTAAGTTGCAAAATGCTGTAGGGATAAGGGGCTGCTGTTCTTGCTTTACTTGATGTAAAACTATATATAAATAAATCTTTCTTCTGAATGATATCAAGTAGCACAAGCCACAAATCAAGTTGCCATATTCCACATAACTTTTTCCAAGACACATACAAGAACGCAGTTTTCTCCTGGGAGCTTTTAAAAATTTACTTAAAACTGAATCTTTATGCTATCAGCAAATTAAGTTTTACTCCTACTGTACTCCAGAAACTGGAGTTTTGTACTCCAGCAACAAAACACCACTGTAACAACACAGGCTTTGCCTCTCTGATTCTGCATCAGCGCGCAGCAAGTAAAGCTGCACTTTCTTTAGTGGCTGGCCCCCCAAATAACATGGGATCAGAAATTCACATCTCCATATCCCCCTTGGACAGCAAACCAAGAGTAAAGATCCTTCAGGGAGCCCATGCTCACAGATGACAGCTATGCACCTCCTGCAGTTCTCAGCTGGGCCCTCATTCACACCTGTGCAACCCCATAAGACACTAATAGGATTATACAGATGTAACTGACTGTTGCTCAATACAATACTGATGATGATTCACAAGCAAAAATAGAAATAAAATCTTCTCTGCTGTGACTCTACAGGGCTCAGAAAACAGCAGCTTTGAAAGTATTTCAAAAGCTGAAGTTGGTATAGCACATTTAAGTACTCAAGAGATCAGAACGCTGGTAAGGGGCCGCTTTTACTTAATCACTTTTCAAAACCCAGTTCTACACCACAAGTGTTATACACACAATGAAGTTCATTCTCATTTTCTGAAATCGCAATGGAAACAGCTCTCCCCTTGACCTGTCACAACTCCTAATACGGGAGGAGTATGGGAAATAGCTGAGGAAAATGTGTTTTGTATGGTTAAATAAATGCTCCTAGAAAGAGTTAAAAGAACAGTGAGGACATAACTACAGAGTAGACATTACTTTTGGAGGAGAAAGACAAAGATTAATTTATTTCACCTTCAGGAACTCGTGCTTTATGGTAGGTGTTCATGAATGCTAATCAGATTATTTTAAGAGATGAAACAGCAAGTTTTCCTCATTTTAAACAAAAAGGAATAATTTGGGAAAGAAATGGAGCCAAGTGATTCCTTAACTCATATACATCAGCCCTTCTCATGACCTTCCTGTTTCAGGGTAACAAATCAACAACTTTATCAGCATAACCTTAAGGTCAACATACTTTGTACTCATCTCAGGAAGCAAAGGTAGGAATAAATCTTAAAGAAAAATGTCTGCCTGAGCACCCCTGGATATGGCAGCTGTGGCACTGAGACACAGGGAAAGGAAGCATCCTCTGACATACACTCCTCCTGTGCATTTTCTAAAACCTTATGAATCCAAGAAGCAGCAGTTCTACAGTATATTACACAGAAGTAAAGAAAATTCTGTGAGACCAGAAAGGTCCAAATTTAATTGTTAACTCTTCTACAAGAATTTTGGTCTACCTTGAGAGGACCATGTCATGCCTCTGCACAAGTCCCTCCCCACCACAGAGGTAATCCTAATATTTCCTTTCCTATGATATTCATTGTCTGGTCTACCTGGACTATACACCTACACCATATTTAATCATTAACTGCTATGTGCAACAGCTGTCACCCTGGCTGTAACACAGGTCTGAGCAGCTAGCTTTTGGAGCTCCAGCACGGCAGTGTCAGAGGAGGTGCCCTCACACCAGTGGAGTGCCAGGTCAGCTACACACTGCCACTGCCTCCCGTGACACTGAAAACTGCCCCCTTGCTGCCTCCCCACTCCTCTCCTAGGACAGGTCAGTCCTCACTCACAGTGGAGACTGAACTGAGGGTGCAGCCATGCTATCACAGGAGCTAGCACAGAAGAGGGCAGAGCATGCTCATGGGGACGAGTGGACGGACAGGACAGATATGAGTTCCAATCACCGGTTCAGCTCTGCAAGTCCCTTGGGGCTGTTTGGCCACAAGCAACTGCCACCCTGCAGCTGCCCCCATCAGCCCCGCAGCCGCCTCAAGTGCCTTGCACCATGCAGCACAGCAAGCGAGAACTGACCGCGCCACTTTCCTCCCCGCCGAAACACAGGAACATCTCTAAGTGTAAAAATGATGCTACTGCCTTCTGTAACCTAGAGGCCGAGCAGCAAACTAAATTCCCACTGTCCATTATATCTTTCACAGGGGTATGTATGCTCAGACACACACACAGAGCATCATACACTGCTAGAAACTATTTAAAAGCTCTTTAAACATGCTCACTTTTGGAGCAACAACAACAAAAATTACTAGAAACGCTCCTGCTCTTTTTTCTACAAGATCCATCCATTTCATTGAGGGTTTCATGAAACAGACCCAAAAAAGTTGTTAGAAAGCAGCTATTTTAAGCCTTCTCTCTTTACCTGATTCAGGGATGCAGGAATGGGGGGGAGGGGGAGGAAGGAGATGTATGCAGAGAAAGTGGAACAGCAGGACACTGACTAGAATTTGATTTCTATATTCAACAATTTGGTATATGAATTTAAATAGCTTAAATATACTTTCAGGTAAAAATAAATACTTGATTTTTTATTTTTATATAATTGTAAAAAAAATCTTTTATTAATTCTTGCATATGCTTGTTATCTGTTACTAATTCATATTAAATATAAAGGTTACATTTAATGAAAATGTATGAGTGTCAACATTTTTTGACAATTTCCAGATACAAAAACCTATCTCCAAGCTATGTGTGACACTAGTAAATTTCTTCTTTCTTTCAGTTCGGCGGCATAGGATCCATGCCAGTCGCACTTCTAATCGCTGCTCTTGGTTACACACATGTAATCAGCTGACAACACAACCCCATGTAAAATTAACTATTTAACATGGCACCCTCATAAGCTTTCCAAGAGAACAGACTAGATTACCAAAAGGTGTTGTTAATAACCCTCATTTACCTTCCTGCCAGCTCACAGTTTTAGATACAGTGAGCTAAATGGGATTTTCCTAAAGAAATCGGACTGTCTATAAAAAAAATTAAAACCACTTAAAAAAAGTACAAGCTTGGGCAGTTTTACATGGCACCTTTTTTTTTCAAAGCTTCAGAATGAATCCTTTCAAACCCCTTGCCAGGCTGTGAAGGCAAGTAACACTTGTGTCTGCTCAGCACCTGACATTCATGCAATCTTTACGCTCTTTAGTCAAGGTTTTCTGGAAACTTCACCACAATCTTGTATTCAGAAACTACAATCTTCATCTCAGCTGAAACAATCCGCCTGAGAATGAGGCTGATCAGAAGTTCAAATCAGGTCTCTGTATGAAGGTTTTTTCCAACCCTGCCTTACAAGCATTAAATTCCTCTGCATTTTTGTACATGTCCAAAGGCAGGAAAGGATCACAAGATAAACCAACATACCATGCGCTACTCAAGAGGAGAGAAAACATCAGCCAGCACACATCCTACACTGGTCATGAAGAAAAACTAGAGCACTCAACGGCAGTAGATGCGAATTCTCCCCTGGGAGTCCCATTCCACAGAGGCAGCAGCAGAAACCGCTATGATTATTGTGTGTCCAAGTGTTAGTCTCTTTTTTTTTTTCCCCTCAGTCCAGTATCAGTGGCATCAATAAGGCAAAAGGTTGAGCAAAAAACTTCTTTTGTCAGCAACCACCATCTCCAGTAATCAAGCTCAAATTCATGCTGTTCTACATTTTTTAATTTACTATTTCCAAATCCTTTACCCTTTTTATTAGAACCTACTACAACTTCTGACACTTAGTGTTTCCTTCTAGTCTTCCAATACTTTCACCACTCCATTCTCCATTACTATCACAAAGGACACCAAAGCAAAGAAAAACACACTCTGAAATTACGTTAGAAGAATCAGTATCTTCAACCTCTCAGTAGCTCTGCACAGCTATTTACATTATCTTCACCATAGAATTATAGAATGGTTTAGGTTGGAAGGGACCTTAAAGATCATCTAGTTCCAGCCCCCCTGCCATGGGCAAGGACACCTCCCACTAGATCTGGCTGCTAAAAGCCCCATCCAGCCTGGCCTTGAACACTTCCAGGGATGGGGCAACCACAACTTCCCTCAGAAACTTGTTCCAGTGCCTTCTTCCTAGGAAGGAAGGAAACCCTCCTCCAGTGTGAGGTTATTACCCCTCGTGTCCTATTGCTATATGCCCTTGTAAAAAGTCCCTCTCCAGCTCTCCTGTAGGCCCTTTTCAGATACTGGAAGGCTGCTAGAAGGTCTCCCTGGAGCCTTCTCTTCTTCTGGCTGAACAACCCCAACTCTCCCAGCCTGTCCTCATAGCAGAGATGCTCCATCCCTCTGATCATCTTCGTGGCCCTTCTCTGGACTTACTCCAACAGGTGCCTGTCCTTCTTATGTTGGGGGCTCCAGAGCTGGACACAGTATTCCAGCTGGGGTCTCACGAGGGCAGAGTAGAGGGGGAGAATCACCTCCCTTGAGCTGCTGGCCACCTTCTCTCCTTGCAAATCTTCTGCTTATATTAATTAGCACTCAAATAGTACAAACTTCCCCCCCCCCCCCCCCC
>VZSF01010491.1:856760-926452 GCA_013398295.1 Chionis minor
CCCCCCCCCCCCCCGACGTTGAAAGTTTTTCAGATGACCCAAATAGCAGGCACAAAGTTGATGGGAAATGTGTGCCTAGCTGCCTGAAATTTGAAAAACCTCTCCATCCCCCATTCTCTCTGAGAAGTATCAGTAAAATATGGCTGGCTTCACCTGCTGCCACAGGTACTTCTATTCACAGGATCAGGATAGCACTGCTTATTTTGAAAAGATCTTCACCAACTAGCTGGCAAAGGGTTCCCTTTAGATTACTACTGTATGCAACAACTGCTATAAGCAGAACTTCAACAAAAACAACCGCCTAAGGAGCAGCTGTGCAAGTCAAAGGCCACAAGGGAGATGAGCCAGCACATTAGAGAGAGATGATACCACAGGAAGATGCTATCCATTCACTCTGGTAAGGCTCCCATGCTGCTAACACTTCTGAATACGAGCAAAAGGAGTCACACTAAAATAATTCCTCTCCTCCCACATATGGGAGTAGTCTGAGCTAACGGAACAGGAAATGCTAATTACTTACCTAAAACCCAATACATATGTTCGTCCCCGTTAACCTAGGTCAAGCTTGAATAGTAATTAATAGCTAAAACATTTGCTGTTCAATACACCAGCAGTCCTCTACAGCTACAGCTACATACAGCACAAATATTCAGAATTAATCAAACTTTTTAATCCACTCCGAGGAAAAAATCAGCCATTCTGGCAGAGCTTCAAATACAGTTCAGGACAAAACCGCACAAGAAAAATCCTTAAAATTTTTTACATTTTCCAGCAAAATCTGGGGAGGAGGCTTCACATTAAGCAATATCAGTCATTTCCACTCCATTTATTCAAAAACCATTTGAAAAGTCTGCTCCCCGCATCCTCCATCATAGGACAGAAAAAACTCAGCGCTGTTGGGAGCCTCTGCCCCCCAGCAAGGGGAAACAAAAGCCTTGAGGGTCCTGGTTCCACAGATCATAAAAGCACTGAGGGCTGTGTCCATAGCACAGCTTGCGCGGCAGGACATCCATGCATCAGGAGATGCAGTTCAGCAGCTTGTGCAGAACAAAAACTTTGTACACAGCTTTTTTATTCCACAAAAGAGACATTTTGAAAAAGAACACTTCCTCCCCCACAAAGTGATTTGTTCTGGCTGTATAAAATAAAGACCTGATTAGAAAATGTTAGTTTTTACCAAGCATTCCCTACCAGCATGATAAACTCCACAGAATATACTGATTTTGCTGATAATTCATTAAATAAACATCACAAAAGTGTTTTTACTGGGTAAAAATGTTTAAATCACACTGAAAAATGCACAAATGAGGGATTTTCATCCCATTTCGTAACAGAACAGTATACATTAAAAAATTACAGTGTTTCTTCAGAAACATATAGCAAGTCAAAGTTATTGCTCCTTTTTTCAGTGTCACATGAAGCCTCAGTAGAAGGACTCCCAAGTATCAGTTTGTTTTTAACGTTAAAGTATGCTGGCAGATTAATGCAACAAAGCAATTCTTTCCCTCTGCCATGCTGTGTTCAAGCGGTGGTACCAAATAGGCACAGACGCACCTTATTAAGTCATTTAACATGGTGGTGGTAGTTCTCTAAAAGTCCTTCATCCTCACAATATCAAGTGAGACCTTGATCAAAATTAAAAGATTTTTTTAACCCATGAGGCATCAATAGCTCGTTAGTAACTCATTTTAAAAACTACTTTACCTATGGAGCAGAACCTCAGTAACTCACACCTACGAGATCCCTGGCTTGCAGTTTAGTTTTCTGCACTGAAAATAAAGACAGCAAAAACCATTTTTTTGTATCAGAAATATCCTTCAATTATTATTTTTTATGATAACTTTACCATAATAGCAAGTGCTAACATGGTATTTTTTAATCAACTAATGATTTTCTGATCTCATAAAAAAACCCTACCTTTCTGACAAATACCAAAAAAAATAATTCTTCTGAATGAACTTGGGACTAGGAGGAAGAAGAGAGTAAGAAGGATGTTTTATGTGTCTGCTTAGGGCTCATCTAAAACACCCCTGTATTCAAAAGCCTAAAATCCTCCTAGTCCTGAAAAAGAAAAGAGTCCTACCAATGTACTATACATGACTTCATGTTCTCTTACATGGATGTGCATCTTGGGTACTCAACTCTCCTCGCACCTGACATCACTGAGCATACTACTACCTCTCAGGTATGCAAAAAATAACCATGTTTCATGAATAACCTTTATTTCTGAACTCACCTTAAACTTCTAACATAATAGAATGCAGTTTGAGGTATGATCACAGGAAGCAAACTATAAAATTACAATAGAAGATACATTCCTAAGCAAATAGAGCAATGCAGAATTATGCATCAACATCCTGAATCTCTGTCCTAGGTGTCAAAATATGGATTACCCTGTATTTTTTCCATAAAATACTTAACTTCAGAACAATAGATGGTCAATTAAAACATATTTCGGATTGCAGAGACATGTTTCATCTTCTTCAATATTCCCTTTGCAATATGTTTTGATTGTCAAGTTTTGGATGCAGAAGAAAACATCAACAACAGAAGTTTACTCGCTTACCTCCAAAAATGAAAAGCGAACAGAGGACTGCATGGACTGCAGGGGCTTGTTGGGGTTGGGCTCAGGCTCCTTGGGGTGAGACTGCAAGTTAAAATAATGTCATCTCTAGTGAACAGAAGGTTTATCAAGAGTCGTATGTTTTAGCGTAGGAGTTACAATGGGAGTTTTGGTTAGAACCAAAACATTACTGTCCTCCTGAATGAACTGATTGACAGTAGCCACACCGTTTTTGACTCAAGATGAAATTGGCGTAAATAAAAACAAATATGAAATCTGGTGCTGGTGCATATACTTGACTATTATGTTAAGACTCTCTCTAGGAACAATACTTGTATAGAAAGTCCACAGAGAGGGGAGAAAAATGGTAATTTGTTTTGTACTTCTAAGCATTCTATATGGAACAGGATATGTACCTAGGACATTTTTTTCATTTTATAAAGGATTTTAGGGGTTTTTAAAATTTTTTGATATGCAAATCAGATGTATTAAAAACAAAAGAAAAACTGAAATTGATTATGAGCTTTCATCACTAATAAGAAAGTTGTAATAAAGACTTCCAATCTGAATGCCCAAAATTTGGGCACTTACTAAAACTTGGAAGTGCTCTAGCTAGGTACTGTCAAATTCCATTGATTTCACTATGAAGTATTTCCTCACAAATACCAAGTCCTTTATCTAGGTAATTGAATGTGGACATAAACAACTCATCCAAAAAAACCATACTTGAGCATTTGGCTTCAAAGGTGCCTTCAAGCAGTTGCCTCCAGTGCATCTCCATTCAAAAGGTCTCTCAATAAAGCAGCAGACCATTAACAGATTTCACAGATGCTCTTTTAAAATATATTCATGCAATCAGATGCACTTGTCCCCATAAAACTTGCAAGAAAGCTTTTTTTTTTTTTTTAAAAAAACATGCTTAATAGCATGACTCTTGTTGCAATTAGCTGAATTTACCTGTCAAAAAAACCACACGGCTCTGCCTTCTGTGCACACCGAGCTAAGGCAGAAGCTTATGGGCAACTTTTTCCAGATCACCTTCATAAAGATTTGTTCTGCTATGGACCAGACCCGTGCAGCCAGACAACGCTAGCACTCCTGTCCTGTCTCCAGTGGAGATGCAGATGGCCAGTGTGTTAAGCACAGCTAGCTCCAACTCTAAACCCTTTTCTTCCATTGCACGACACTTTGCCAGATTTTAAAATCTTCCCTCAAAGCCTTTCAAGGTGGATACCTGATTGATTTTTTTCTGAACATTTCAGCAGGAATAGCACTGCTGCTTCTAAACCAGATTATGGCCGTTTTTCGATATTATACATTCTTGCAAGCTGTCCTTCTTGAGACACTTTGCAGAGGACACAAAGTTTGGCAGGGACATGCACACTGAGACAAGGGTGGGCCTGCAGTTACTTTCTGACAAGGCTACTGTGTTAGGGCAAGTTCTCTGGCTGCCAGCTGTGCAACAAGGTGCACAAAAAAGCACGCTGCCAGCACAGCCCAGCAGCTGGGTATGAGCTAGCTTCACTTCTGTTGCAGACCAGCTGTGCCAGCACAACGGTATCTCGGAGTTAATAAGCTCCATTAAAAGCCAGTGGCTGAATACATCAATCTGAAAACGGCTAAATTGAACCCAGGCTCAGATCAGTCAGCCCACGCAGGCAGGCCTGCGGAGAAAAGGGGTGGATTGACCAACTCAGATTTCTGCTGTTGCACTGCACTGACCTGCCTCAACACGCACTGGAAAGCTCTTTGTGTATGAGCAGTACAGGCTCGTAAAAAGTTGGATTTTTTTGCTTCTAAACTCTACCTGCACTGTCTCTCATTCTCCACTGCAGGTACGCTGCAGCAGAGCCGGCAGGTCACCCCGCTTTGTTCGCTTGCGCATTCCCCTTGTCTGTGAGTGTGGCCCTGCCAGGAACCCTCCTGCGCCGCACGTCGGTTCTCACGCTGCTGCTCCCGGGGGTGCGCAGCACGGGAAGAGACAAGGGCAGGTGATGCAGACAGCAACCAACCTCCAACAGAATCAGAAGCAGGGAGGGGAGCCTACGCTAACCAGAAGAGAATACAGGTGGAGAACTGGCACTAGCTGGCCAGAAGGCACGGGTCTGCAGCAGGCAGGGAGCACGGGGAGTAACGCCTGGGAGCAAAGAACCTACTAAAGCCAGAGTAGTGAAAAGGAGAGGGAGGAAAAACCAGGTCTGTTACTGAATGAGAAGACTCTATTAAGTTCACAGCACAGAATGAGATTCCCAAGCCACTCTGCTATGAGCAAATCGCAGCGATACCCAGTGGCAAAGTACCTCTCCCTCCCTCTGGTGGAAGGCACAGACACAGCAGGTGGAAGTCCTCCACCTGCTAGTAGTTACTCATATGCTTCCTCATCTTCATTACTGTAACGCATCAGAGTCTCAGTCATGGAGCAGACTCTCAGGGCATTCAATCAGATGTGTCTGTACTGTGGATCCATAAATTCCCACCGAGTGATGACACTGGCGTGTCAATCCTGCTCTTCTATAGAACCCGCTTTTCAGCTTTGCTTTTTTAAGGCCTACAAATTACATGCAAAAACCTGTTAAAACAAATTATCACAGTGCATATGCACGAGGCTGACAGGCAGCCTTAATTCTTACATTTACTAAATTTGGAATGCTTCATTTTGGATCCTTAATATTCTTTGAAAGAGCTTTCTGCAAGTAATGAATATAAAGTAGACAGACTGTACTAATTTCTCAGAGAGCCAACATAATTCTAGTCCCAACATTTAAACTTTATTGAAAGAAAATTCATGAGAATCAGTGTGCGAAGAATGTTTCAAGAAATAAGTTGGATTTTTTTTCTCCCCAGATATGTGCTTTTATAGATGACTGAAAATGAGAATTTGGGAGACATGACTTAAGTCTGCATTGACTCAACTCTGACAAATCATGAGAGAAGGACTCTATGAGAATCATTAAGTGCCAGCAACCAAAAAATGATACTTTCTTTTTTCTACAAGTAAATTAAGTTTAGAAAGTAACAAATGTGACAACAAAAGAAAGACTAACATATGAAAAAATTAAATATGTCCGGACATTTTTGCAAAAACAATGATCAATGCTGAATTTAAAATATAATTAAATGTTATCAGTATTAAATATTGTCAAAATGTGGCAAAGCAACTGTAATTATGTCAGGTTACCATGAAAAAGGAGGAAGCAGTAAATGATTACTTCATATTACAAAAACATACACACGTTGAGAAAACAGTAACACGAATCATTTTTTGTCCTTTGCAGTTAGTGATGTTATTCTCATATGATGATTACATAATTCAGTGAAGATTGATTTAAAAATGTTTAAATTGCCACATCTCAAAAGGAGTATAATTACCAATTATTCATGGAAACCATTTTAATGAGCTCCTTGATAAGACCCCTCCTCCAAAACTCCTGAGAAATTAGCAATGCTATTTTTTTCAGAAAAATATCTAGAGCTTAGTCTGCTCACAGCTAACACACACTGCTCTCAGCAGAAGATGCCAGATTGAAATGCAGAATTTCTCTCTGACATTTCACAAGCATAGATCTGGGGAACCCAATATAACATCTACACTTGTTTCTTGGAATAAAGTGCTCTGTCACCTTCACGGGATTGTTACAATAAATTATTTGCTACGCTGCACACTTACCTATAGCCCTCTCTTCAAAACATAGCACATGTCAGAGATAATACCTTTCATAGCTAAATAACTTTACCGCAGGCATCTGCAGCATTCAGGTGTTTTTTTCTCCAGCAAGAATGGGGAAGTCCCAGGGAATACTAAAGGATCTGACGTAACCATATCTATTTACCTAGATAAAATTAGCAAGTTCTCACAGTGACTATAACATGCATACATACATGCCTGACATGTCAACGTAGACTCTAAGTATATATGTATAGAAACAAATATTTGGCTTTGACTAACACATCTTGGGTAAAGGTATGCTGGCATTTATGAATAAAAGACTGTACTTGCTATCACTATACATTAAAATTACATGTAGTTACCCTCTAAATAGCTGAAAGCACGCAAATGAGTTAATCAGTTTTAAGCAAGTACTAAGTAAACATACTGCTAAATTAGGTAAACATACTTACTGCAGAGACTATCAGGAATCCTCCAGAATGTCAATACTGTTCATTAGTGTAGTTACGTATGTAAAATACAGATCGTTCCTGATGGATTTTCACAAACAGCATTCCTATAATGCTTTAATCTCTCGCAGTGCTCTCTATTATTCAGCAGAGATAGAGGCCTTTCTAAAAGGCAGCACTGGGATAAACAAACAGTAACAGAGAGCTGGAGAGAAAGACAAACACCATGGCCTACTGACAGATTCCTCCCCTACGAGCTGACAGGATGCTCCATGCACTGCGATTCAGCAACTTTAAATATGCATAAATGCTTTCTTTCCAAATGTACTGCAATATCCCAGCTCCAGGCTCGCACATTTGCTGAAACCAACTGCAATGCCTTTAAAACGTGGTCCTTCAACCTGAAGCTGCAGTGCTCCCCAACTGTCAGCACAAACGTACGTTAAACAGCTCCTGGCCGCACGAAAGCCGGCATCATGCAGAAACCATTAAAATATTAAAGACAGACAATACTTACTCCAAGGTCAGCCCTGGAATTTGTAGCCTTTCCCGCTGGGCTTTCATTGCTGTTATGTGTTACCACACTCTATTGTAACCATGACACACATTCACTGGCAGCATTCTGGCGATGACAGAGAGCCAAAATGAACCACTATAAAGGAATGGACTAACGATCTCTTGGGGGCGGGGGGAGGACCGCAAGTTTGGGTCCTTCCACCTCTAGCTGTCACGAAGAGCTGCCGGCTGCCTCTCTCACGTTAGTGGCAGTGCTCGCCACGCCGATTTTGTGAAGCAAACGGCGCCTTCAGTTGTGCACGTCAAGTAATTCATCCCCGGTATTCTGCAGCAGCAGCCGCCGCGCCAACACACACACACACACACACACACACACACGTACGTTGCACCTCGGAGGAAGGAGCGATCCCCCTCGCTATGCCAGCCCACAGCACACAAAAAGCCTCTCTGCTTAAGACAGTTTTTCTCAGCAAATGTCAGACAAATGTCAAACATTCACCACCCCCTCTGATCCTGCCGAATAGGATTTAGCCATCTTGTTTAAGTCACATTATCCCTTTCCTTGGTAAATAGACAGGCGGCTTCTGCAGTAACAGAACAGCAAAACACTGAATGAAAAACAGGCTCTTCTCCTTTAACAGGGAAAATTAATTGCCAAGGCATTTGAAGAACAAATATATTCCTGCAATTCTGAGGTTAATACAAAAGGACAAGTTATCATTCTGCTCTGTCATCATTGCACTTGAATTTTAAACAGAAATAATCTAAAATTTTTACTAAGGGCGAGAGCCAGACCTAGAAATTGCAGAAAAGTGTATCAAATTCATGTTTAAAGGTAACTTCACTTAAAAGTAAAACAGTATACAACAGTTTATAAAGACAGTTTTAGATCAGTGCTGCTGTGTAGGATGCTGGGTTTAATTGAATTATATTCCTTTTTTATGTACTCTCTCTTAGTCTGAGGTTCTCCCTTTTCATAAATAAATACTGTGAACTGCTCCATGCAGATTAGCATTTTTTTTAATGCTCTATAAAACAACATGAAAAGCAAAGGCACTGTGCAATAACTTATTTTTAGTAATTTAAGAGCTAGAATATTTTATCTCACCCACATAGTTTTCCTGTGCAATTTTTAACTTGTACCTCTTGCACAATATGATAATGTCAACCACATGATTTTATTTTTTGCCAGAGCTCTGGCCCTGCTCTGGGCACAGACAACTTCTACAGACTAGTCAAAGCACAGCACCAAACAAAGCTGCTGCTTTTCGGGTCCCTGGCTCACTTTTGGAAGAAATTAATGAGTTCACAGGTACAGAGCTATGGGTTTCAGAGACAGGGAAATCTCCTTGTTAGGGAAACTGCTGAAGCGGATTTGGTGAACCAGATTGCTCTTTCAATCACACAGTACAAAACAATCATTAAATTCTCTCTTTTCTTTCTCCTACATATTTATATCAGAAAGTATTTTCAATTTAAGTGATGCATTACCTGGAGCCTTCACTTACAGATATTGAAAGCAAAACTGAAGGATACACAGAACTATGCACTGGAATTTCTACAACGTAACAGACAACTGGACCCTGATTACTAAGCTGAGGCTCCAACAAGCATTACTAAGGCAAGCATACAGTAAGTAATCTAAGGAACTTCTAAACTCTCCCACCACCTCAAAGAACGAGAAAGTACGGGATGTAAGGGGTTAAATTCAAGATGACAAACTGTCACGGGCAAATTCACAGATCTGCAAGGGCACACAGATCAATCAGGTACACAACTCTGATTCAAAACAGGTTCCTCAAATTTGACTCAGAACACAGCAAAACACAAATTTTCTGAAGATATTCTCAAACTTGAAACAAATAGTATAAGAACCAACTGTCTTAATAGTTAGGCTGCTCCAACACTGAAATTATCAGGTGAAACGGTCCATGCTTACATGTATTTTCATGATTGCGTTTAGACACACCCGTTTAGGAACAGAAATTTCACAAGAGAGAAGCAGTGTGAGGTGTGGAGGTATGACTACAGACACAGGCTCCTGGCTCTCCCCTAGCTGCTAAGAACAGGCGGCTCTCTATTCCCATTGCCCAGCGCCTCTTAAACCAAGCTCTATTCCCTTAAAATTCCTCTGAGAAAATCTCTTTTGTACATAAGACTTCTTCAGGCACTGAAGAGTCCTGCTTCTGATAGAGACAGAAAATTTTGGCAGGTAAATTGTACACATACACCTTTATGTAAGCATTATGTAATGTTCAAAGGGCTTAACTTTGTGTGTATTAACCTTTAATTTGGTACTTCATCCCATTATTTATGTACATATATGCACACACATGTAACACCAAAGTACTTAATTTTTGTTGTATAAAGCTGTTAAATTTTCACTGAAGGCACAGAGAGTAGGAGATCCCTAGGAGGACAGCCCACGCCACTGAGTCAGGATGGTACCACAACTACTTCCATACATAAACCAGCAAAAGGACTAGCTTGGAAGGAGAAGGTGTGCTTCCTTCAAAAGTGCAATATGAATTTTACACGTTACTCCCATAAGGCAAATTTTAATAGCGGGGTGAACAGAAGAGACAGAAGAGACAAGTCCACAACCAAGGTCGGGTTTTTTCCACTGTTCTTGACGCAGTGGGATGACAAAAAACCTCTAAAAGAATAATCTGTCTCTCAATACAGGTTTAGTGTGAAAACATTATAATTAGGCAGTAGGTGCATCTTACCTGCAGGAGGACAAGACTTCTAGCTTGCTTTGTCTAAAGGAGAATGAGTTGGTCTGGCAACTTGGCACCGCAGCTTAAACATAAGCAACTGCATGTAAGGGCTATTCTGAGACCATGATAAATCAACCTCTTTCCTGAGGTAATTCATGCAGGCACTTCACATCACATTAATGGTAAATTATTCTAAACTGAGATTGACCTACAGGTTGACTTTGAAAATTATTCTTCTATGCATTTTGCCTGATCCAGACAGAAGTTTGGAGGACCATGATTTACTGAAAAAGAGAGAGAAATACATAGCAAGAGCTCAAATTCTGCCCGCTGTTACAGTCTTACAGGTTTTGCTGGAGTAAGTGGGAAATGTTTCACATACCTAGGGGAAAAAAACCAGTCACCAGCAGTGACTTCAGTTTGATGAAAACAATTGTTTGCTCCTAATTTATCTCCATTTAGATATCACCCCACCAACATACAGTTGAGGAAGCATGTGTAAGTTAAAAAGGAGGCTCATTGTACCACAAAAGATAGAACTCATTCATTCACTTAACTATAGCTTATTCCTAGAATAAGTAATATTCATTATACTTGCAAAGGCTACAGGAAGGTCACCGTCTCAAAGGTAGTGATTTAAGGATTTCCTTCATCTTTGGCATCATCCCTAAAACAGGTGTCATGAGCACTACTTTATTGACAAAACCAATTCCATATAATTTAACACAGCATTATTACCCCAAAAGATTACATTACCACAAGTACTGTAATAGCTATGGTAAGTAAAAAGTTTAATTTATCACTTGTGAGATTTTAAGTTGAAATTTGTAGCACCTGCAAGCTAAAATGCTTCAATGCTCACCTCAGGGCTCTACTGTATTATGGCTACTGGAAGAAATTTCAGTCTTCCCTGTTAAAAAGTAGCTTTGTTTCACCAGAAGGATACCTCTATCAGCAATATGACAGAGACCAGACACATTCACTCTTGGTACTAGATGTAACAAAAGGTTTTGGTACATAAAACTAAAAACAAACAAACAAACAAAAAAACCCCAAGAAAACAACCCATCAAAACCCAAACAAACAACACTTTCCACCCCCCAAACCAGCAGCTATTTTAGGTTTGCATATCACCTTCTTCTAACACTCTTAAGTATCTAAGTATCAGGTACATCAAAGGATAAGTAATGCTACCCTATACAGCTGAGGAAGACAAGAAAACAAGGAAAATGCTACTGCACAAGAAAAACTTCAGGACTTGAACTTCCTGAAGAACTCTCTTGGTTTTCCCCCCACCCTCAAGACAGGCCAATCGCCATAGCAGTGCCAAGTATCCTCTGTTCCGGTTCATGCCCCTTTTAATATTACACACACTAATTTGCAGTTTGAAGTGTTCTCTTTATCTAGATTAACCTGAAAATACTAACAAATTTTGCCTATATTGACACAACTTCTATAGAGAAAATTTCTCATCTGGAAAGAATCTCAAACTAAAATTTTGAGACCATGATTCTGTAAAAGTCACAAACAGCACTGAAGGATTTTTTGTATTGTGTTTCTTTGCAAATGTGAACTCTAGTCCCCTCTGAGATAGTTCTAGAGACAAAAGCCAAATTTAAAAAATGAAATATATGTATTTACATGACTTGAGTTAGTAATTTAAAACCTTAGTGAGGTCTCTCTGGTTTAGTTATCTCAGATATCTGGTTAAAACCAAGAAAAACCAGGAAAGCACCGTGGAATATTCTATTTCCTTGAAACACAAACCTGAAAGACTTTTCTTCCATACCACAGTTAAGCAGTTTAATATTCTGTGCTTTTCAGGCCCCTTCTTCTGCAGATGTTGAATATGCTTACTTTTTACCTTAAATGATGGTAACACACAATAATACCATTAACAGCACTGGCTTTCATTAGACTTTAACATTTAACAGCAATTCACTGAGATAATAAGCAAGGCAGTGCATCCTCAGGTTCTGCATGCACTCTTAGCTAATATTTTCCAAAGGTACTCAAGAGTTAGTACTCAGCTCTCAAATAACAATGACAATGAACACCTTCGTTCTGTGACAGTCCTTAAACCGAAGACCATTTAATCTGAATTTCTGTCATCTAACCTGCTTAACACACCAGTTCAGACATTTATGCATTCTTTGCCAGTAAACACGATCTGTTTACCAACACTTATGTAGACATACAGCGTTCATTTTTTCCCTTTCAAACGGGAATTCTGTTTTGAAATCGGAACACCAAAAAAGGTGCCTTGCTTTAAAAATAGTCATCAGAATCCAGCGAATAGAAGACTAAAGAACACCAAAATTGTAATACCATCATAAAGCAATTTATGATTTGTCTCTGATTTCCTGTTGGCCGGGTTTCTCAACCTGCGCAAGTTAAGGATAACACCTACCTATCTTATGGCAACATTAGGAGATTTATCTGTATCCCATGCTTTGGTATACAGAGATAATAAGCAGTGAAAACACTTGAATTTAATCTTTTTTAACAGATTTCAAATTTTAGCATGGGCTCAACCACTTCAGATTTATTTAATATATTTTGTCTTATTTTCTGAATTATTACATTGTAAAACTCTTAGAAGATGGTTTTGAACATGGAAATTGTGGTGCCTTCATCATCCTGACACTCACAATTACTACTTGGTCTCTCATCCTTTCTTTCTCATGAGGAGAAAAATGAGTACACCTTAGAGACAGAATTAATTTTGTTCACTACAGCCGTCATACTGCAGTCTGTCATTCCATGAGTGATTGTGAGGCCTAAGAATAGCTTAAAAAAGTTACAGTGACAGAAACAAATGCTTTTGTTCACGTCTCCTATGTAAGTCAAGTTGCTGTTTTCAAGTTGAAACTTTTATTTGCCAGTTTTCAAGAGTGCATTGAATTCCATCCCTGTGACCATCTATCCAGTGTGCATCCTCCGTGTCTATCAGACAAGCACCTGTAATCAGTAGTTCTGAACTACAATCATACTCCAAATAAAGTAATCGCTAAGTGACATGCACCTGTGTCACAATTATTAGCAGCACTCATCTGTAAAAGTCAGCTGCACACACTAAGTGACTAGGTATTGAAGTCACTGCATGAGAGTTACAGATTTGTAACTGAGAAGTGCTATTCAGGGACCATTTTTTCCTCAGTCTAGTGTTGTAGTGCTCAATCAGTAAAGATGAGAAATCATTAGCAATGTATGTGTGTATATATACATATGTATATACATGCTCATATATATACACTATTTTTTTTAGCAGCACTGGCTCCAGCATGTGGTAACTTTGCATCCTCTCATGTAAGTGAGAAAATTTAAGGATCTACCGATAAATAAACAGCAGTTCACCATGACACCACAGCAGCTTTCTCAATGGACCAGCTTCTAGTACCCCTGCTTGTTCAACTGTCTGCCGCCTTCTCCTGTCGTATTCAAAACTTAGCTGCGTGAAATTCTCTCAGATGACCAGGTAAATTATTTTACCATCAGACTGAATGTTCAAACCTGAGACTGCAGAATTTTCTAATGTGTGGAAAGCAAAGTCTGAGAACATTCAAGATCCTAACAGCTGCTTCATTAGTAACACTGTGGTTTCTAAAGAAGTTCTAGCAGGAACGACGCAGCAGCAGTTGAGTGCAACACTGCTTCTTGGCATCACTGAGAGGCAAAACACAGCACTAAAGAAATGGGGTGAAAAAACAAGCCCAACCTATTTTTTGCATTCCTTCTAACAAGGCATGTCTGCGTGCATTACTAAGTAGCCAGAAAAGAAGTCTGAAATATGAATCTACCAGTTTGTTACCTCTGGCTGAAGTAAAAAAATTGACCAATGCAACGTGTATAAGACAAATCTTAGGCTTCAGCTATCTGCCAGAAAGGTCAAGAAGTATTTTTCTTATCGATGTGTAGTAAGTGGACAGTTGCTTCTGGGTTGTTTTGTTACTTACTGCCTACTTTCTCCAGAAGTATTTGACACAGGCTACAGCTAAGGAAGCAATACCAGATGGTGAAAGGAAACTTTTTTCTTAGAACCCTGTCTGGTATGTCTTGCTCATATGCTCAGACTCAAAATAATTGCCAAATTTGCAATGGCAAGGAATTTTTCATCTTGGTCAGATTATATGCGAAAGAGGAGAGAGGGTGTCTTCTTTTTGCTTCCCTGGGAAAGGGAAGTGGGCGAGGATGATGGAAGGTTTTGGCATGTGCCATACCTGGGAGCTCGGTTTGCACAACAGGCTCAGCACGGCATGCCAAAATAAGTTTCTCATTGTTGCAGGGCAGTTGTTAGATTTTGGTATAACCTGCATGTTCCTTGGTTATCTGTGTTCAATCTATGTCAGCCCACAGCACTATAAACTCACAGGGTAGGGGGTGACTGTTTGGTACCCTGTGACAGAAAGACATACTAGATGTCCCCTTCCAGCCTTAATTTCTCTAACTCTGTTGTGGTTTGGCCTCAGCCAGCACAAAGAACTATGCGGCCATTTACCCAACCCCTCGCAGCGGCGACGGAAAATTGGAATAAAAAGGCAAAACTCATGAGTTGAGATAAGGCAGTTTAACAGAACAGCAAAGGAAAACAGGCAAACAACAACAGTAACACTGACAGAGGAGTGTACAAATAGGGGTACCTTGCCGACTGGACCCAGCCAGACCCCAGCCCGCTCCCAAGCAGCCACTTCCACCCCAGCCAGTGCTGCGCCAGATATTAACCCTGTCCCTGCCAGAACCAGGACATTACCTACCCCTTATTCTATACCATCTACGTCATGCCCAGACCTTACATTTTGCAATTAATTACTGCTACTTTTCCCTGTCTTATATATGTATACATACAAATATAATTCCCTTATTCTATGGGCATCCTTCTAATAAAGAGAAGTCCGTTGAGTTTGTTTAATCCATGACTTCAGGCTCCCTCTGTTTGAACAGTCTCTCAGGGCAGGTGAGAGGGTGAGTGCTGCTGGACTGTTGCATGATGTGTTTGGAGCTCATCGCTCATGTGGTCCATGCCCATGGTCCACAGGTTGAAGATGTCAGTCTCAAGAAGTTGCTCAGCGCCAGCTGTTGAGGTCAATTCTGATTCCATCATCACCACACTTTACTCAGTTTTATTAGAGTTCATCTGTCATTAGTTTAGGTGATTCTTACTGCAGTACAATTGACAGCAATTACAGTAATGATGAGATACAGTGGCAGCATTATTTAGCAATTAACATCATACAGTTTATTAGCTACTCTCCCCTAAAATCAGATTCCCATGGGGTACACATTGGACCTCTCCATCCTTTTGCATCACCCCTCAAGTGCACCCAAGTCCTTGAGCAAAAGCAATCCCACAGATGGGTTTGCCTTTGCCTGATGCAGGACTAACCCAGACTGTCTTCCCCAGCATATTCTTCATGTGCACTACAGGGACTTTATCCCCTTCTACGGTGTGTGGAAGTTTTGACTGGGCAGGACCAGCTCAATTGGCAGATCCCCTGGTGTTGACTAACCAGGTAGCTTTTGCTAAACGTGTATCCCTGTGTTTGAAAGTCCCACCACCCATGGCTCTCAGCACAGTTTTTAGCAGTCCATTGTATCGCTCTATCTTCCCAGAGGCTGGTGCATGACAGGTGATATCCCACTCAGTGCCATGCTCCTTGCCCCAGGTGTCTATAAGGCTGTTTCAGAAATGAGTCCCATTGGCTGACTCAATTCCCTCTGGGGTGCCATGCCGCCACAGGACTTGCTTTTCAAGGGCCAGGATAGTGTTCCAGGCAGTGGCATGGGGCACAGGGTATGTTTCCAGCCATCCAGTGGTTGTTTCCACCATTGTGAACACAAAACGCTCACCTTGGCGGGTTTGTGGGAGTGTGATATAATCAACCTGCCAGGCCTCCCCGTATTTGTATTTTAGCCACCGTCCTCCATACCAAAGGGGCTTAAACCGCTTGGCTTGCTTGATTGCAGCACATCTCACATTCATGGATAACTTGTGCGATAGCGTCCATGGTCAAGTCCACCCCTCGGTCACGAGCCCATCTATATGTTGCATCTCTTCCCTGATGGCCTGAAGCGTCATGGGCCCACTGAGCTAGGAACAATTCACCTTTATGCTGCCAGTCCAGATCCACCTGAGACACTTCGATCTGAGCAGCATGATCCACCTGCTGGTTGTTCTGATGTTCCTCAGTGGCCCGACTCTTGGGTACATGGGCGTCTACATGACGCACTTTCACAGCCAAATTCTCTACCCGGGAAGCAATATGTTGCCACATTTCGGCAGCCCAGATGGGTTTACCTCTGCGCTGCCAACTGTTCTGCTTCCATTGCTTTAGCCACCCCCACAGAGCATTTGCCACCATCCATGAATCAGTATAAAGATACAGTATTGGCCATTTTTCCCATTCCGCAATGTCCAAAGCCAGCTGGATGGCTTTCACCTCTGCAAACTGGCTCAATTCCCCTTGTCCTTCAGTGGCTTCCGCAACTCGTCGTGTAGGACTCCACACAGCAGCCTTCCACCTCCTATGCCTTCCCACAATTCGGCAAGACCCATCAGTAAACAGAGCATATTTCTTCTCATTTTCTGACAATTTATTATATGGTGGGGCCTCTTCTGCACTACTCACCTCCTCCTCTGGTGATACTCAAAAATCTTTCCCTTTTGACCAGTCCATGATCACTTCCAGAATTCCTGGACGACTAGGATTTCCCATTCAAGTCCGCTGTGTGATCAGTGCAATCCACTTACTCCACGCAGCATCAGTTGCGTGATGTGTGGTGGGGACCCTTTGAACATCCAGCCCAGCACCAGCAGTCAAGGTGCCAAGACTAGTTGCGCTTCCGTACCAACCACTTCCAAACCAACTACTTCCGAAGCAGCACAAACCCCTTCATGTGCTGCCAGTATCTCTTTCTCATTTGGAGTATAGTGGGCTTTGGATAGCCTGTATCCCTGACTCCAAAAACCTAGGGACACTAGGGTCTGAGAGACCCATTGAGAGAGGAGTGCACAAATAGGGGTATCGTACTGCCACACACCAGCACTTGGGCAGACCCAAGCTGCCCCTTCCTCCCCGGTCAGCTCCCCACTAAAGCCTGGGCATGGAGTCAAGTGGTGTGGAATACCTGTGCTGTGCCAGGTATTAACCCTGTCCCTGCCAGAACCAGGACAAAGTCTCAACATCACTGATCTATTGACATTTACAGGCAAATCTCACACTGGTAAGCAATCTACAATAATGCATCTTAATAATGTGTCTCTGGAGTACACTGTAAAATCCCAGGTGGTCTAACAAAAAACTTGCCAGAGCCTATTTAGAGCTGTAATTCTTACTATTCTGCAAGGGATTTGTTTTCAAATTATGGTTTTAAAAAGCACTCTATTAAATTGAAATGTATTTTTAATAACTTATGAGTTGCATTTTCTGCTGATAGGTCTATGGTATTATGCTACTAAAAGGAATAAATCAAAAGAACATATTTATTAGCAATGTTAATTAACCATTACAGATAAGAGAACTGCTATGTAGACCTCTGGTAAGTTAACCTAGTAACTGACTGTCATAATAAACATCTTAACTAAAAACATGGATCCTTAACATTGCAGACAAAAGGAATCAATAACGTGCACCAGCCAAGATCCGGCAAAATCTCTCCACAACCTCACTTATTCCCATACCTCCACAGTGAGTTTCAACAGACAGTTCTGAAATTTTCCCTGCAGCTAGAATAGCCTCCTTGTATGCAGGAGCAGATGAGTGTAAGCTAAAGTGGGACTGATGCTGTCTGGTCCCACGACATTGACGGCTCAGAACAAAGACAAAAATAATGACGATATGTGGCCAAAAAGTCTCTACTCTTTGTCTACATATCACTTGGACCATTATTATAGACATCAGAAAAAAAACAGCAAGAGGTGCCATCTAATGCAATGTGTCTATGTAGTTTTCCTCACATTCTACCAGAGTCTCCAATCTCCCTTTATTAGGCAGCATCATTTTGCATCTGCCTGTGAAAGCTCTAAAATAACATTCCATACAAAATGAAAAGCTCAACCAATACAATGGCACACTTTTTGTCAAAAATTTTTCTCCTGGAAAACTCCCAGAGTAGCTACTTCAGATTTAGAAAACTTCCTACCATATTTCACAGACTCTAAGAATTAAAAAAAAAAAAAATCTGAAATTATAAAGTAATAAATGTAGTTTAACTAATAAAGTCTCTTGTCGACAGACATCAAGCTTATAACAAAACTGTAAAAAGCCTGAGAAACTGGGCTTTAGTGATAATTACAGTCTTAATCTGCACTGTCTTTCAATACAAAAGAAGCAGCATTAAAAAACTAGAAGCAAAAATAGATCTACTTCTTGAAGAGTTCTATATTACATAGGGTTTAAGCAGTTATCTGGTTTTTAAATGCAAGACCCTTGTTAAGCAGGGATAACCCAAATCTAGGCTTTTAATGAGCATTTGTTTATCTGGTCTTTATTGAAGCCATATTTCAGTGCCAAGTGCATTTAACTTTCCCGTATTTATTTCTCCATCAAAAGCAATACATTGAAAACATAAAAAAAATGAATCTATTGTGTAGTTCTGTAAGATCATGATGGTATCTGAGTATCATCTTCAAAAAGTTAAATAACAAATAAGAAATGTCACAATTCTATAACCCAGCCTGCAGCCCTTCTCCCAACACCTATCTATCAACAACTAATATGTACCTGGAGAGTTGCTAAGCCCCGTTTTGGCTGACTGATTTGTAACTGTCTCCTTATTAAGGCTATGTTCATGCACACAAATACATATATGCTTGCAAAAGCTTCTCCCCAACAGCTTTGTAAAGCTACCATATGTATGGCTATTTTTTTTCATTTTTAAAATACACCTCCTGGTTCTCTCTAGATAGTCATTAGATAAAACAGCACTGTGAACAGAGGCGAGCAGCAGAAACAGAGCAGTCAGTCTTCAACAAAAAAAAAATCCCAAAAAACCATACTTCAAAAAGTTTGAAGTTCATTGTCTTTTTTTTAATCTGTCTTATGCTTACATGAAGCTTTATACACATTCCCACAGGGAATTCTCTCATTACAGACGAACACAAATGAATAAAGTTGTCTGTTAAAAGATGGTATTTTCTTCCCCAAAAGCAGATACTTAAAATACGGCATCAAGTTTCAGCAGAAAGTTTTGGCAATTAATCCCACGTAAATAATGATACATTATAAAGAGAGCTAGAAGGAAGTCAAGAGATCATTTCGCCGTTTCCCAAGGGAGGTCCATTATACCTGTATTACCCTATCACTACAGCCAGCTGCTTGTTTCATCTGTTCTTAAAAGCTGATAGCGATTCCGCAGCACTCCTCTCCTCTGCTTCACTACTCAGAGACAGTAAATGTTTCAATGGTGTCTAAGCTGAATGTCCCTTGTTCCAGTCAAAACACATTATGCCTTGCTTTATACCCCAATAACATAAAAAACCACTTATTTCCTACTCATGGCAGATGTTCCATACACTTGAAGACTTCCATGATCACCCCTCAGGCTTCCCTTATCTGGAGTAAATAACCCCAGCTCAGTAAATATTTTTTCATAGATGTATCAAGTTTTCAAAGCAGCTGACAGTTGTCATTTGTTTTCCAGCTGATCCATCTCAACACACTGCAGTCAAACTTAAATGCAGCACTCCAGCATAAGGCCTTGTAAGCTCTTTGTGGGGCAGAATAATGCTGCATGCATTGCAAAACACCAGCTTCCCAGCATGATGTACCCTTTCCCCTCATCTTTCTTCTCCCCTCAGCAGCATCACATCGCGGAACCACTGTACCTCTCAGATCCTCTTCTGCAAACTGACACCTATCTAACCATCTTGCACTGGAAAAGCTGAGTATTTTCTGAAGTAAGAAGTCCCCAGATTGTCCCATTTTACTTGGTGTATTTTCGCCAGGTTGTCAGAATGATTTTGCAACCCCATGCTATTCTTCAATATACTTGTATTCTTTCCAGCTGGTTGTCTGCTGCAAACGTAATGAATACCATCTATTCCATCATCTTGGTCACCAATGAAAAATAATGACTAAAGCCAGTCATCCTGGTTTCTTACACCTGCCAGCCCAGTGTGATCTCCTGCTTAGTGTTTCTACCCTACATGCAATATGGCAAAAGGTTCTCAAAAGTGACTACCCCCTTCAAGACAGATTTGCCATTATGGCTTATTGGTAAAACTTGCCTAAAAAAACCAGACCAAAGTTCAGATTTATAGAATAGTAATCTAAAAGCTTTCTGGGTTTAGACATATATAGATATATTCTCGGTACTTTTGACAGACCCATTTCAACCATAAAACCAGTCGTATTTTTATATGTAAATTAAAACAGTCTAAGTGTCTTCTAGCAGAATCTAGGAGAGAAGCACTACAATCTATAAAAACTCATCTTAAGCAGCATCTCAATGATACCAAGAAGAACCACAGAATAGTTGAGACTGGGTCTCAAGGCCATACCCACGCATGGATGTAAAACACACCTGGTTTAATCCCACGTCCATCACATGCTGTGTTGAAGTAGGATGTGTGTCTAGTCACCCGACTGTAGAACAGTACCATGTAGCCGAGGGCAAAAAAGCATTCCCGACATCTATGTTCCCAGCACAACTTTTACAAAGGCACAGGTAAGCTTTTCCATTCCAGGCTAGAACACCAAGAACTTGTTTGTTTCCAGCGGCATGCTGAGCCCCATGTTAGGGACACCTGGGATAGCATGTTTCCCTCAAACACTATGCTTGCCTTCACTGCCTGGGGGCATGACCACACTAAACATTCATGAGTGAAGCCACTGGGATATGAGGAAATGTGATTATATACAATTACACTGCTTCTTGCAATGTGGCAATCAACACACAATGAATGCAAAGTTAAGAGACTCCCAAAACCTGCGTCAGCCTTTTAGACTGTCAATTGCTTCCCCCGTGGCAGTTATCTGACACTCCCTTCAGGCAAGCACGGCAATATTATGGATCCACTTATCACCAGTACTCTTTCTGACCTTTTCACATGCCTCAGAGCTGTCAGAACATACCTTAGTAATCCTCGCAGGTCTGAGCTTGATTGGCTTGCTAAGAAAAAACGTGTCAGAGAAGCAGAAACACGACAACATTTGGCAGAAAAGACAAGAGGACAGAGATGGCAGAGAAGAGCAGCACATGGATGGCAGGAAAGTATGCTAATGCCAGGTTAGCTGCTGCCACACTCAGGGAGCAAAGACTTGTTAAAGACTAAAGAGGCAGAACTGTCTGATTAGCCCTTGCAGAACATAAAGGTATCCTGACAAAGCAGCATTTTCCTTCTCTAAACTTACAAAAGAAGAGATCTATCCTGCTGCTATCCACCCCCCTCCCCCTTCCTTTTCTGCCTGCCACAGAAGCCACCCACACATTTGGCTGAAGCAACCTATTCAGTTTCTGCAACCTCCAGTCCTACAGTGAGCCATCAACCCTTTCCCAAGCACTGCTTATGCTCCCTGACCCTCAATGTAGTCCCAGGAGCCACCACCCATCCTCCCATACACTTGACAACCAGGTTCTCAGCATGCCTATCCATCCCCATATGAAAACTACATTCACAGAGTGACTCCTGCAAGCCTAAACCTGGTGGAGGATCCTTGCCCCAGCTCTCCACAGCTCTATCCCAGAGATACGCAGCTGCAAGGAAGGTGCTCAGCTTTAGGCAAATGCTTGAAGTACAAATGGATGGAAAACCCCCAGCAAAACAGAAGCATGTCAAGAAAAGCATCCTGTCAACAAAACCTCCAAAGAGGGTAAATATGACTCGTAACTCCCATGGAGAGAGGGAGGCAGATAGTAAGATCGAGGGACATCAACAAGGCCCAGAAGCTTTAGGCAGAGACAGTGGCAGTAGAGGCAAAAATGGTCACAGCCACAGACATTATGCAGTATGTTCACAAGGGACACTTCTCAAACAGACAGTGCGACCTATAGAGCAGGCACCACTCCCAGCCATAGACAACAGAGGCCCTGACTAGTCCGCAGGTGGCCACACTCTACTCTGGCTGTCTATGGACCATGAACACATATTCCTCCCCAGGATCAAACTAGCCTTCCTCCTCCTCCAAGTCTTCCTGCTGCTGCCTCACCCCTTGCTGCCCAGGAGTATAGCCTTCAGAGGAAGATGCAGCAGGACTGTTAGCACCCTCCAGTTCATTAAAGATCACAGGCAGTGAGGACATGCCTTCTTTGCTGCTCCTCAGAGATCACCTGTTGTCTCTGGTCCTCCAGAAGGAAGCATTCGCCTACTGACATTTTATCTGACTGCCAGTCCCCCTCACATCCAGCAGCAACTTGCTGACAATGACGTAGCTTTACTCTTCTCAGTGAGCACAGGCTAACAAGCAGAATCCATTCCTCAGGCACCCAGGCTGGCATTTTTAGGAGGGCAAAGAATTGCTGGAAGCATAGTTGTAAAAAAAAAAAAAAGAAAAAAAAAAAAAAGAAACAGAGACAATCATGAAGAGCTAAAAGGTTCAGAAAGGGGCCCATCATGGGGAGACTGACAGAGAAGGTATGTTAGGTGTAAAAAAGACAGCAGATACGAAAGCTTAGTGAAAAAGGAAGGTGAGAGCCAAGAAGTATTGTGAGGTCACCAGCAACAGCCAATATGAAGGCACAGATGCCATCCAGCTACTGACATAGCAAAGGAAGCATGTGAGGACACTACACCGACTCAGTGGCCCAAAAGCATTTTCCTAGTACACGCATGCTCTGTGCATACTCATTGTTTGGTCCCTTACTTCTGCATTAAGGGTAGGAGTACATCAGATTAAGAGCCTACAGAGATCTTCCCATGTGGGTTCATCCAAAATAAATTTCTAGGGTGCATGTAGCAGAACGGTACCAGAAAACATAGCAGTACACTACGGCAAACAAAGAGGGTAACTTTAGGAAGTATCTACACAGCTGCTTTTTCAGGTAGTCTTTTCAATATTTTTATCCCAGACGATGCAGCAACTAGGATGAAGACCCTGACTTGGGAGTTCTGGGGGAAGTCAGCACATGACAGCAGGTTTCATTTGCTCCTCAGAAGATACTGAAGCATTCTGCGTAAAAAGGAGTTTCCCAAATGCCTTGTGCCAAGGTATATAACATTGTGGTAGTCCAACCGAATGCAAACAACTAATACCTTAATATTCCTTATGAAAAGCAACAGTACTGGTTTAGAATACTGACAGTAACAAAAAAAGTTCAAATTTGCATTTCATAGAAAAGAGGCAGAGGAGAAAAAGACTTCCCTCCTCTGAGACAGAAGTGACTCACTGGGATTTTGTGATCCCAACATCTCCAGAAACTCAGCTTACACTTTACATGATGGATGTCAATAATACTGAAAATTTCAAGGAGAAAATTTGTAATGCCAAAATGCCTACCAAAAGACACAAGGCAGGCAGATCCCTGCTGTTCAGCAACTCCATATTTTACCCAAGAGCATGTATTTGGAATACAGGTGATTTACTGCAATCAGAGGAACAAATATATTGTACAGAAACCTGAAAGCTTCTTTCCTTAAAATAAAACTAAACGTTTAGTTTTAAGTTATACCTCACCTTTAATCTCTATCAAAAAAAAAAAAAAACCAAACCACCAGAAAAAAATCTTATAATTAGAATTCTGTAAACTGAGCACAGGTTGATCAAACAATCATGTAATCTCTCCAGAGCCCCACCATGACCCCAATCCTACAGAGGCTAAATGTGTGCAAGATAGAAATTGCACAGCCTCAGAAAACTCTCTCTGCAGATTAAGAGATTATTTAAATCTTTGTAGCATCAGTGCAAAAAAAAAAAAAAAAAAAAANTTATCTTAAAAAAAAAAAAAAAAGATCAATTCATCAATAAAGCATAGGGCAGCCTGGACCATGGAATTCATGAGGACATTACAACCGCTTTGTGACAATTCATTTCGACAAACTTCGAATTTTCCTTAAATGAAGAAAACCAGACTCCCCAAAATTAATCCCACTGGGAAAAAACAATTGACAAACAAGAAGCTTTTTCAGTATGCCAGATTTTTGAGTTTTACTGCTTGAAATTCAGGCTGTGCTGACTAGCAGTGATTACCCACATGATGTTCTTCTGCCAGTTCTCTCACTGGGTAAGCACTTTCCCAGGCATTAGAATAAAACAGGTGGTTATACAAGTCATTTGTTCTTTTTGTGTATGCCATACAAGTTTGAAGTTTTACTAGAACAAATATCAAAGAGAAATTATTTTACTCACAATGCAACTTCTGTTCACTGAACAAACAAGAGAACACAGACAATGCTAATTTAAAACTACTTACAGCAAGTATCTTTCCAAAATATTTTTGCTATACAGTATGCATCTATCACATGTCACCCAAAGTCAAAATTTTATCACATAATTATTGCACTGACAAAGTTTCCCCAAGACCCCAGCCTGCTGCTCAGAGATCACTACTCCCTTGCCTCAGCAGCTCACATTTCCAGCCTTTAAATTCCCCCAGCATTTTCCCTCTGCTCTTGCTATATGCATTGCTGCTTCCATGCACACAAAAACACTGCAAACATCACAAACTCCTGGTTCCACAGGTAATGCAGGATGTAAGGGCAGAACCAACAAAACCACAGCAGTTTAGTGAAAAAGGCCACAAGCTGAAAAGGCTGCTCAGGGGAACAAACTGTCACACGGTAAGAGCGAGAACAGTAGGTTAGCCATCTCATTACTCTTTTTGCGCCTCATTTTTGCCACTATTCAAGTTTTAGTAGTGAACTGATGAGGTCCTTTCTATTCCTATTTCATTGTAGAGATTCAATTATTTTAGCACCTCAGCACCTGCCTTTACATTGCCAGCAATCCATCAGCCCTGAAATCTGGCCCTCAAACATCTACGCTGAACCTCATGCACTATAAAAGAATTATTTGTATGTATACAAATATTTTAAATATTTAAAATTTCACATCAACTATTCTATTGCAAAAACATGGAAGCACCCAGATACTTGATTTTTTTTTTCTCCCTCCAAGAATAATGCGATTCCCACATCTTGAAATTCTGCAACATTCCTAGAGGACCAAGACTTGACCCTAGAGGCCGATTTCATTTTGCTTTTTCCTTATGGCTTAATCCAATCACGATTTTGATAGTTACTTAAGATTATTTTTCACTCTTGACCCTGTCCTGTCCTTGTCTAAGTAGTCAAAACAAAATATCAACAGGGCATAGCACACCCAAAGAGCACCATGGAGAATCATGGTACCTGGTCAAGCATGGGTCAGGTGATAATTTACATTCCTTAGTCACCACAGCACTAACAAAACAACAGTAGATAAATATCACATTACACAATTGAGCTTTAAAACCTGAACACTTCATTTCTGGACATCAATCCTCCGGGTAGACATGTTATTTCAATAAATTTTGTGATGGTCTGGGCCCTGTAAACATATCTATGTGATTAAAGAACATAATGGATGACAATGCCGTATGAACACATCCCATTAATACAACAAAGAATAGTTTTAAAACACACAAAAATGTCATCACTACCTGACTTTTTGTATGTAAACAAAAAGATTATGTGCATGCACACACACAGAAATAAGCACGAATTTACCAGTAACAAGGTTTCACGAAGTTTTAAAATAGCCTGAAGCAGTGTATGCATGTTTTACTGAAAAGGGACATGATGAATTACATTAAAACAGATCATCCATTTCTCTAACATCTGACGCGATAAATCATAAAAAGAAGATGTCACTGTGTAAAAAACCCACACATGTACTAATAAAACATGAGTCGAGACAACATGCAGAGACATGTAGTAATACTAATATTGGTACAAATGAAGCAGGGATGCAAACGCGCATGTGAAAGCACAAAGAGATCAACAGAACACGATTAAACAGAATGGCCTGTACTGATAGCCAAGGACACAATTAATAGCGGGAAAATACCAGGGGATGTGTTACTACATCAATACCAGGCCTGTGTTCTCCACAGCACAAAGGACTTGTCTGCAGAAGACCACGTGCTGACAACAGGAAGAAGGCAACAAGACTACACAGCATGCCGCGTGTGCCATTACACCTCCCGTGAGCCCCACACAACTTTAGAACAAGGGAACACAGACAACGACCAGCAGACTTGCATAAAATTTATGGAAGCTGAAGTAAGCAAGACTGTGAGGGAAAAGGATTGTGCTACATTAACTGTTAGCTCCTAAAGCACACAAAAACCGTGTCCAAAACTGAGTTTTTCACTGTCAATCACAAGGAACCCAAGGACTTTCCTGGGAGCAACTGTGCCCCACATCCCTTGTGCAGGCACATCGAATTCCTTAAGCTGCCATCAGACAGAGTCTTCTATCGGCACACCTTAATTTGCAATAAAAATTCCTGCCAACAGAAGATATGCGAGCCACAGTTATGGAGGCAGACACTCCAAAGAACAAAATGATCTAAATCTCTGTATTGTCAGTATTGTTATGGTTTGAGAAACCCACAATTTATTGTAATTTAGAAAATTATTCTCTTACCTGATGACCCCTCCCCACGTGGGAAGGAAAACCAGGAAAAAAAAAGGAAACCCGAAGGTTGAAATACAAACAGATTTAATAGAATAAAACTAGATAATTAACATTAGTAACAAAAAACCAATATTGATATCAATACCAATATAAGACATACACGGATTATACTCAGCCAATTCTATACATAGGAAGCTGTGCACTCCCAGCAGTGGGCAGCAAATGTCGGACACTGCGAGCTCTACAGCTTCGGGAGGAAGGGAAGGTCTCAGAGGTCCAGCACCGGGGCCAGAAGTTGTCAGGATCACAGCCAACAAGGGAGAGATGCAGCAAACTTTCTAGTTTATACTGCATGTGATGTTCATGGCATGAAATAATTCTGTTGGCCAGCTTGGGTCAAGTGCCTGGGTCTCCAGTCCCACACTGTTTCACAGCAAAGGAACTCATTGCTCAGACTTAGGTATAACTGTTGGTATGTGCTCTGCAGAAAGTTCTCTCAAAGTGTTAGTTTTTCTCCTGTAATAATTTTAATGGGATACCGTACATTATTGTAACTTAAGGCAATTAATTTCTCTCAACAAACATGAGATTGCAGAGGCTGTGCACTTTCAGAAAAAAAAGTTCCAAACCAGGCCTAAACAGCCCTAAAACTTTCATAAACAGTGAAACAGAGTTTTTATTTTGATTAGGAATACAAATGTTCAGCAACTCAAGTATCTCAAGACTGCATTTGGAATAGCTTTTATAATTAACATGGAAAATATTTAGTGTCTCAAAAATCTAGTATTATTTACAGCGATCTGTCTAAAATTGTTCAGATAGTACTTTCCAAAACTAATCACTATTTTCTAGAACTTAAATGAAGTTTCTGTCTTCAGATATAATGAATCAAATTCGAACTTCTGCACTTCGCAAATGATGTATCACAAAACAAGTCCTTTCAGCACAATAGTGCCCTTCTGCAAAAATACATTCAATGAAAAAAGCTGCATGCACAAGCATATACAAAGGTTCTCAAACATACATACAAAAGACAAAGGAAGCAGCAATCTTTCTGACATGTTTTGGGAAACTTGGAGGCTCTTGTGTTATTTTACAATTCTTCACAGTTACTTAAAATTAATTTCCTCAACTGTCTTTGACAGTTGTGTCTGTCAACCCACAACAAAGCCTATGCAACTAGGAAGATAAAAATCAAAGGCAACTGTTGGGAGAGAGTTAGGCTTGCACAGTCAATGTATTTCACTTTTAAGGTTTCCTTTGGATGCTCCGGCAGCCGATCCTTATGACAGGTCACCTATATACATAAGACAAAGTTTTTATAGATTTATCTATCTGTAAGCATACAAATGTATGTGCACACAGAAACTGTCAGTCAAATTCCAGTTTTGTGCACCTGCATGACAGTAGTATCAGAGCTTTTTTTATTTTGTTTTGTTCGGTTTTTTTGAAGTATGGCTGGCATGACTTCCTAAGTCCATTGCACTCACTTTCTCATTCCCACTTTTCCCCCTGAGGTTAACTGATAGTCCTTATTTGTCATTGGTAAAAATTTTCTTACAAAACTGTCATTAACTTTCTTAAAACTTATTTAATTAAGCCCCTAAGCAAGCAGTAGTTTTAACCAGTGTTTCTCTTGAATTCTTGGCTGATCACATTCTTATGTTGCTGTTATCCAAGGATATCAGCTGCTTCACTATAATGCATGAATGAATTTTATGAAAATTATGTGACCAACTTTGACATTTCCACAGGTGCAAACAGATTATATGAATTGCTGCTGCTGAACTAGAGTCCATATTTTATAATTACTGAAATTAGTTTCAGTAATGTCAAGAGAAGGACAGATGCAGCAAAAATAAATACATAAAAGTTATCTAGCTCTGAATTAAACTGAAATTGAAAGATAAAAGAGAAAGGAAAAAAGAACTGATTTAGTCTGGAAAAGTCAGGTATTTTACTTCTAGGGCAGGCGCTTTAGCCACTGAAGCTCTAAAGAAAGGAGGAACCTCCTCTACCTACCCGCTTACTTCTTCTTAAGTATTACTGTTTCTGAAGGCTTCTCTCCACCTCACAGAAACCCGCTGTTAATTCATTTTTAGGAGAAGGACATTTAAAACCAGAACGTACCTACTTAAAGCTGAGGTATTTTTTGTGCCTTAACCTTTGAGTTCATGCCCTGTCTCTCTGTAGTTCTTATTTTGTTGTACTCTGTGGGTATGGGGAGGAAATGAAAGAGGCTAAGGGCATTGATGCCTTAAATTCAGTCATGGAAATTCACCTGGTTAACGCAGAGCACACACAGAGACATAACATAAATAGGTCAGTGAAAACAGAGGGCATGTTTTTTAACTGAAGCCAGTTGGGCTTGTAGGTTGACAGCCATGAAACTACATCAAAAAGTCAGCCACTAAGTAGAAGAAATCCACACACAGCAAGAATGGCACAATCAGGGTACCCCTAGCAGTGGAATGGCAGGTGAGGTTCAACAAGTAAACAAGCATTGCTGACTTGCAGCAGGTAGCACAACGTGTTGGAATGGATGCCACAGCTACCAAACTTGGAATAACAGCTACTACACAGGTAGATGCCTCTGCATATAGTTTTGCTGGCAGGAAGTCAGTGTTGCCCTCTTTCACTGCCTATCTGACGAACTTAAAAGAAATCCAAGTACCACTTCTGGCATCAAGTTGAGCACGTAGATAAGTAAGTCAAAGAGCTCTGGCTGGTTCAGCAGAATAGGTAGGGAAAGGCTGGCACTCCGTATCAGCCAAATACCACTTCTTTTCAAATGGTCTGTTACTCAGTATGCTTCCTGCCAAATACCCACCTTTCCATATAATCATGTTATATATACACCATATCCCATCCCATTGAGACTTAGAATCAGCAGCCTCCTTTATGTTGTCACAGAAAAATTATTTAAAAATTATCTGCATATATATGCAAACCAACTCTGCATGGTCCAGCCAGTAGACAATCTAAAATAAACATAAAAAAGATAATGCAACAGATATAAAAGAAAGCTTAAATATTTTGCACACTAGCTCTTCAAAATATACACATGGCGAACCATAAGCAAGACACCTTTCCTCATGCTTCTCTCTTTCCTTTCCTCCCCTTATGTGATTGTGACACATAAAAGAATAAGAAGAGATCATTTCAAAGAAGGGGGGGCAGAGGGTTGTGGGGGTGGTCAAAATCAGCACCAATCATTCATCAATCCTAACCCTGCTTTCCAAGCTTCTCTACTTGATCATCCCTAAGCCAGCTCTCCCTCTCCTGCTTAAAGTTGCATCTTTGGTGTGCCATTGTCTCTGAAGCTCCAGAATACAAAATGATATGCCTACCTGGAGCCATTCAGGACCTCTATTTGTTTATGACAATAAAAGCCTAGGACCTCTCACATTGTGAAATTCAGTCTTCAGGTCAACATGACACAACACCCAAGTACAGCAGCCAACATGGCACACACACACAACTGCTGATGCTACAAGCCCCTGCTGTCCTCAGCATTATAAGCCCTGTTAACCATGATAGCAGTATTAAAGATTTTTTAAAATACCATCTGCAGAATCCTAAGTACTTTAATAACTAGATATGATTATGCTGACAAGGGGCTATTCCTTTACTACACTTTATTAAAGTCTCAGCAACATTACAGAATATGCACTTACATCTCAGTGATCAGCTATAAAAATAAGTATATGAATGCAACTGCGGTGATCGCTTTGCAGACGCTTTTCAAACTTGGAGAAAAATATCTAGTAACATTCAGTGCTAAACACCACAGCAAGAGTAAGTAAGGTCATTGCTACAAATAAAAAAGTAGCCTCAAGAGCCACTTTCTGCTCTGGCTAAAGTCAACAGGAGTTTAGCCATTAACCTACACAGGGGCAGTCTTTTGCCCACCCAACAGCTTCAGGTTAATATAAAGCATGACAGGCACCAAAGAAGGCATCAAAAAAATCATTTTCCTTAACTGTTTTTCTCTCTATCATTGCGATAATCAAATACTTGATGTGGAATTACTTTTATATTTTCTTGACTTCTCTTAAATAATGAGTTTGCATACTACTTAGTATAAGATTTTTCATGTGTCAAAACCTAAAACAAGACAGTCTCTTCCACGTCAGCGGATGTCCTAGGAAGAACAGACTTCTGGTATACCATTTAAGTCAGAACAACAGAGTATGTAACTGTACATTCCCAGACATTACTGTTTGTTATTCACATGGCTAACCTTACTATCACCAAAAGCTACACAGCACTAGCAAGCTGAAAACAAGTATAGAAAAAGAAAACCAAACAACTGCAAGGGTTTAGGGTTTTACTCACAATGTGTTGTCACATTAACACAACTGTATTTCATGTACAGTGATAACCTTATAGTCCTAAAGTATTTGAAAGAAAGTAGTAAGTGAACAGAGCTTGCTTCTGAAGACATTTTGCTATGTTCTTATCCCAGTATTTTCTCAATAAATTACTAATAAAGAACAAGAAATAAAACAAATACAAATAAAAATACAAGCTTTAAAACCAAACAGCTGAAAAACACTAGAAAAACAAAGTACAGAAATCTGAGCAAAGCACAACTAAACCATAGTATCTTGAGTTCATATTATTCTAACTCAGTAACAATTTATACAAGAATATACAGTTTTCTCTTGAACTAGTCAAAACAGTTGCTTAACAACCCTGTACATTTAGTAGAACTCACCTATTCTTTGTTCCTACCTTTTCATCCACAGGTCTGATCACAGAATTTCATAATGAAACAGTTTTATTTACATGCAAAGTTTCATTTATAACATTTACAAAGAAACCAAATTTCTTCCTGATTTTTAACAAAAGAAATCTTCAATACAAAAGAAAAGCTTCAACATAAGAACTTTTTTGTCACTTTGGAAATCCCTCACAATAGCTCCTCTAGAAGAGGGGGATGGGCATAAAAAAGGTCACTGCGCAACCCATAGGTTTTCATTTACAGTCTTAATCTCTGTTTATGTATTTTAAGGCAGATCAACTGCCGTAATTAACCTTTATTTAACTGCCCTGAAAAGATGGCTAGCCTACTCAAAAACTGTCAAAACTATGTACTTTTTTGTGAGCACAACAGAAAACGTGTCATATACTTACAAACTTCCTCTTCTTGGAAGGCTCAACTCCTTCTGCAACAGAAAAAAGTTAACACTGTGTTAGAAATAAAACTTCTTTTAATTTGAAGTGGCCTTTCTAAGACAGGTACTGTAATCCCCCCATCCCACAAGTGGAAAATAGATAGAAGTGGTGTATTTGGACTACAATAAATGATGATACAGTTTTACATGCAGCATGTTTTACGTGTTGCCTTCCATTCTTATTTGAAATATTAGTCTGCTTAAAGGAGGGCCGACTGCAGCAGGTTCCTCAAGACCACATCCAGTTGGGCTTTGAACATCTGCAAAGATGAAGACTCTACATCCCGTCTGGGCACTCTGCTCCAGTGTTCAACTACCGTCACTTTTTTCCACTACTCACATGAACTTATATTCTGAATGCTACATTAAGTGTGCTTTGCAATCATGTCCAGCAGGGAGTACCACCCGCATTTAAACAAAGGGACAACTTGTCTGACCTAGAGGGTACACAGATACATTAAAGTTGAAGAGCATCATAAAAGACAAGAGAACAAATCAAGTTATGTGTATGGACATCTTCAGTCACTCAAGTGCATCACAAAAAGCTGTTTTAAAGTATTCAACAGACACTCAACTTCCATTCTAGAAGTCATCAAAGTGAATGGCAGAATTCTCTTTGAAAAGCAAATATATTTATACACATTGTGTATGTGTGCACACATGTATTTCACATAGCGCATAAAGTTGTAGAGACCAGAAAATGCGCATGAAAATACAATTGAATGGACAAAAATAGTTCAGCCAGGCACCTTAGAAAAGGCCATAAGGGAATGAATAATTACGTATTCTTTAGAGACTTTCAAATGGTGTGCAGTAAATAAAGCCTGGGCTGCTAACTGAATGATAAGGATTAAAATATCAAGTAGCTGCTCAATTCTTGAGCACCACCCATCCTGTTCACTGAATGAGGCAGGAAAAAATAGTGTGAAACAATGTAATAAGAGATCATAACGCAAAGGCATAGGAGAGCACAATTAGGAGCCTTGGTAACAAATTCTGGCACTTCCTAGGAAGTTCCAGCAACCATTCAGAATTTGCAATTTAAAACATCTTTTAGCATAACATGTGCTTACATACAAAAGAACAGTTACACCTGCATACAATTTTATGAAGCTGAGTAATTCCCCTAATTTTAAAATGTCACACTGATCATGAACAAAATGTAACTACAATTTAGAACCCACGTACTTCCCTTTGTTTTTTTTTTCTTTAATATTTACAATGCTATTGTGTTCTATTTCTAATACAAAACTTTACTTGTAATTCTAGGCACTGTCATGTTGTAACAGACAATGATTGTGGAAAAATTGCCAAAATGCATGAGCAAGAATCATGCTTGGTTTTTCATCCCATTTAACAGAGTTGCAACATGTACTTTAAATTTGTTTCTTATGATTCAGGTCCTTTTTTTTTTTTTTTACTTAAATCAGAGTGTTTTGGTTACCATTATAACAGCACAGCAAATGACCAACACTGCCTTCTGTAGACACCTGAAGTCACACTCATCTCTTTGCCCATTCTCATGCATGTCATCCAGAAGCACTACTTTTGACAACAGAATAAGGTTCCACAGGAGATGATTCAGTATAAGGACTTGCTGGTAAGATTATAACAACTGCTGAGATCTCCCCATACAAAGTAAAAAATGAAAAAAACCCAAAAAAAACTCCAGTATGTAATTCACACAGGAAGATTTATAAAATATTGCAAATAAAGCATTTGTAAAGACTGTATTTTAAAACAGTATACACATAAACAAACAAAACAAGGAATGAATTTAAATAAATATCTTTTCTCAATATCTCTATGCTAATTTTTCCTATATTTACCCACAGCATTGATGTTTAAAACGCAACGTTACCTCTCTCATGCTTCTCCTGCTTGAGTATCCCCAAGACAAAAAAAAACCCAAACCCAAAATGTAGTAAACTGAACCTTGTTTTTCTGTCTCCGATCAGGCTGAACTTTTACAGTTCCTACATGATTTTTTAGTGCCACTTAGGTCTCACCTGCCCCAAAGATTTTTGCACACCCTGAGAAAATTATCATCAGCTGTGTCAGTAAAGACTTTCTTACTCCAGACAAAGCTCACTAACATTATGCTAACTTCATAAGAGCATCGCAGAGTGCCACAGCAGGGTCTACACAGAGCAGGTGCGAAAAGCGTAAACATGCTCTACACAGGGCTACTCTATAGCTTAGATGAGAGAAATCATTCGTTTCCTAGGTACATAAAAAACATCTGTACCATTCAAAAGCTAAAGATGCTATTTTAACTCCATTTCTCCCAGCTTTTTTTTTTTTAGACGCAGCTACTGAAAACAGGGAAGCACTGAATGACACCATATCAAAAATGACTCAGTTCTTCAGGCTTGCAATGCTCCATCTCAGACCTCAGTTATGCTGCAAATGACCTATTAACGACTTCATGTTTTTTTGGCATTACACTGTTTCCCGTCTGAAAGTCTCAATAAAACGGACTCAAAAGACCAGCTGTTCTAGTTCTGCTGCACAGCATCCAACACATACAGATAGCTGAAGGTAAAAACTTGGTGGTGCCAAGACATTCAGATCGTGTACTTAGCAGGCAAGCCCCTGGAGTATTAAAAAGAGAAAAAGATGCCTTAGTAACCGCTCTGCATGGTTCTCGGGCATCAGCTCTGCCCCAGAGGACAACACTATGCTCCATCGCTCTTGCCCTACACGGAATCCTCCTCCGGCCAGTCCAAGTTGGGCTGGGTTTAGGGCTGTTGCCTTCCACCACAGTAACACAAAGCAGACTTACTGGACCACAGGCTTGCCCTTGAGGCCCTATGTGTCTCAGAATCCGTAGTCTGAAAATACAATAAACCTTTCCTCAGCTTTGGGAGATCTGTGTAAGTCTGTGCCGTATTGCTGTGATGTTCCTTAAGAACCATGTGTACTGAATTTAACTGCAGCCGCCTTTTATCAGTTCAAACCCCATACACTCTGCATTTTACTATCAGTAACACAGTTTTACAAGCACAGGTGCTTTTCTATTACTTCAGCAATTATGATTCTTCCTCTGGTTCTGCACACCTGTAAGACATTTCAGTATGGACAAAAACCATACTGACCGAATAAAGCATACTGAACACTATTGTGGGTCAAAGTCTTCACCCCACTAACTAAAAACAGTTTAAATAAAAGTACTATATAAAATGGTTTAAACAGCAGAGGTGACTTAGAAAACTCTAACTCCATCTTACTTCTTGTAAATATTACCAGCTAATTACAGAAAATTTAAAATATTTCATTTCCCCCCTATATGGGAGGAAGAAAAGATGCCATTAACTTATTACTTGTTTCTGGGTTCAATTTTAAAGAACCAATAAAAAGCTGACACATTCATAAGCTGATGGAGACCCAGCTAGTGTCAATACAGGTTGACTTTAGAACCACAGTAAGTTTGCTTCATCTTCCAACAACACTGGAATGTTCAAATACTCAAAATGTCTTGTCTGTCAGAGTTTTCAGTTGTTCATGAAGTAGTCTGAAAAAAAATTAACCTTTTCAAGACAAATTTCAGTAATGCATTCTTCAGTTGAGGAGGTGTTACAAATGATAAAATTAATGTGAGCTTGGCTTTTTTTTTTCCCCCCACTGTTGCTCTACCCATCTTGCCATAGGCTCTAAGCATCTGAGGGCTTTCTGGTAACGTTTGTTAGATTCTAATACACTGCATTAAGAACAGGTTAACACTGTAACATTGCATTAATAACAGTCAGGAAAAAAGAAATCAGCAATGGTGCAAAATGCACCTTATCATAATCACAGGCATCAAGAGCTCCTATTTTAAGGGATGAATTTGAAGGATTTTCTTTTTAAGCAATTACTATGTTTTAGCTGAAGAAAAGTTGGGGGATGAGAGCAGATCTTGCAGTTGAATGTAGGAATAAAGAAAAAAAGCATGGCAAATAACATCATACAGGATTGTTTTGATCTATTAGGGAAAGGGGTTGCACTGTGCATGAGCTTTTTACAAGCTAATCTTGACCTCTTCATAAGATTAATTTATCAGGCCGTTGTATTAATTCATTTTAAATACCTTTTAAGTGAGGCAGTGGCACATTATGCTTTTTATTTGATTGCTTCCAACTTTGCCAACACTCAGTTCTTCAGATTCACAGAGCACATTACCAAGGGGCTCACTGTGGAGACAGATCAGCCACCTCAAATGCCCCACTAGGTCCCACACCACACATGTCTCTCCTACTGTAATTCTGTTTCTCTGTCAAAACTGTCCTTCTTTTCTTATGACAATTTATAATGTTTCCTGGTTCCAAGAAAAGTAAGACTCTGCCTCAAAAATGGTTTCCTATTAACACTAGGGTTGAATTTCAGGAGTGGCTACTGAGTTCAAAATTTCTCGTTGAAGACAGGATTAAGTGATTTTTCAAAAAGGTGCAGAAAGGTGTTCAGCTCGCTCTTTGTCAGTCAAGGTGCTCTCACTTGGATTTTATTTCTTACAAAGCAAGTATAACTATAAAATTGTTCTCCTTTCCAGATGACTCAAGTGAGTTTGTCTTCAGAACACTTCTTCCTCATAAATCCTGTTTTGAACTGGCTTGTCCATGATGCAATTATATATTCACTTTTCCCAGGAAAAATGTACAAGTATCTTCTTCACTGGTAATGAAAGCCCCAATCAAGATGACTGTTTTTGCCTTTCCATGCTGGCTGCCAAGGAGCTAGGCATTAATTCCTTACAGTGAAGTCTGATGTTCTGCCTTCCAGCTGAAGGCTTTCATATTCTTTCTAGTCACACAGATGCAGCCACCAGTTTACCAGAGTTTTTGCTTAGCGCGTACCTTCATCAACAAAAATCGAAAGTCATCCCTTGACATGCATTTTCAAGAATGAAAATTGCCACTTTTGCTCTGGCAAGCTCTAGGAGGTAATTACTGCTGCTCAGGGTTCTCCCACGTCACCTGCGTAATTCTCCTTGACACAGAACACAAGGCTTCTTTTAAATATTTTTAACTTCATGTCGATGTACAAAGATGTTATTCTGCGTGGTAACTTATCCCCCTCACATCCCCGAACACTAAAAAAATCCATGTAAATAATGAACTTGAAGTCAGAAATTAGCAATGACTACTGCAGATTTTAACAGAGGATATACTGTAAAAGAGTACTTAAGCACAGATTTAACCAGAAAAGGTCACATTTTGTCTAATTCAATATTCTGTGTTCTACACAATGTGTTTTTATCTCCTGAGGTACAGTTAACAGTAACTTGTTACACACACTGTTGACTGTATCTTTTAAAGCAGAAATGAATCTGTGTGACAGCTCTATAGGTTTTGACATGGGATGTAAAAGGAATACTCAGGTGCCTACTTAAAGCTAGGCATTATAAATTTAAATGCAAATGAACTGGATCAAAAAGAATGTCAAACAGGCTACATATAAAAAACCTACAATAAAAAAAAATCAATTGCTTTGTCATGTACATACAGAAGCAATTTAAGCAATCTATTTTTATTTTCCTATGGATGAACCAGATACAACATTAAGATTTATAACAGGCTAGACTGACTAAGTAAACACAAGTTAAACATGTTTTGCTTTGCCTAGTACTCTTCTACAAACTCTCTTATAGCATTAAAAACCACTGATCTCTATGGAAGAAGGTGAAACATTTCAGGATGACTCCATGCATTAACAGTAAGGATTTTCCTATGAGCTAAATATAGCCTACAGTGTTTCTAATTATGGCATCGCTAGTAACATTTCATAACCAAAAGATCTTGCTCAGAAAGAATTACATTAAGAGATACAATGCAAATGACACTCCCAGCTACATTTTGAAATACAGTAGCAGAAATCAAAGAACAACTCCTACATCAGAATGCATAAGCTTTAACTAGCCGTTACTTTTTTTTCTTTTTCGCTAATAGACAAAGTATCACAGTGGTGTGTCCAGAGACAGCATCAAGATTCTAAATTAATGCTTGGTAGTCGAAGACATTCTCTGAAAAGAAAGGATACTACAGGAGTTAGTCGCTGGGAGAAGTTTTGAGTATAATTGCTTCGTTTACCTTGGCAAGAGAAAAAATAATAATCAAATTGACCTGGCCAGAAAAAAAGAAAGAAAAAAATAATCTTAGGTGCCCGAAACGTGCCCTTTATAGCAATAAAAAAGCCCACAAGCGTGCTTATTAGCTTGTCTAATTTATACCAACTGAATCCATAAATACTCAGTGCTTCAGGGTCGTAACAAATCAACAAAAAACCACAAACCCCTGAACACAGTATCAGTAATCTACTGGTGAAATGAGAACCAGTAACACAACTAAGAATTATTCAGACTATGTTTAATAACATTATCTCTGCTGTTATCTCAAGCTTTCAAGCAAAAGCAGCAGTGGTAGAATACATCAACTCAACTTCCTTACAACAATAATGCAGGGTAGTTTATTTGGAGAGTAGCTGCTGTAATCAGTAAAAGGTGAAAATTCCCTCTAATGAGAAGCACAAACGCTTTTGAAAGAAAGCAATTTGACTGTTGCCAACATTAACTCAGTAAATCTGTGTACTCATTTTCTAGTGGTCTGACCTTTACTTCTTTCAAATACTTCCCAGTAAAATACAGTAGAAAAACACGATTTAAGGTTTTGTTGCCTACCGTGTTGCATTCTTAGCTCAACTATTTTAAAATAAAAAACCATGTTTCTTAAAGTGTGAAAATTCTGAATGAATTTTCCTCCTCAAAGTACACAAAATTATTTCATCTAACAGTGTTAGAAAATCCATGTTCCATTTGACCTGCTGTCATACAGTCTATTTCTACCCTTGGCAAAGTACCACATCACCTCATGACTAATGGAGGAAACACATGAACTGCAAAGCGTTTGAAACACCAACGCTGAACAGATTCCAGCTACCAAGTTCACATGAATATTCCTGGATTTAGAGTTTAAGAATGCTACCATACATTAAGGGGAAAAGAGAAGTGGGGGGGAAGGAAATCACACAAGACTTAAATGCCAGCTGCTGGTACAACTGTTCAGCTGAACAAACATAAACAATGATACAGTTTACCAGAATTGGAAAACCCTGAATCCATTTTGACTAAAGCCAAGGATGTATCCATGTTCTCTTTGATTTTCTAGGTTCTTTCATCAAACAGAAAGCAGTGGTTTTTATATGGGCATGCCTCTACGGGATTTTGCCTATTATTAAAAAGCAAAAGAAAAAAGCAACACCACAGCACACAGTGACCAGCTTCAGCACTTCTTCACAATACAGTTGCTGGAGACCATTATACCCACAGGAATCTAGTTGCCTTCCTTTTCCCAGCTGCAAATCATGTTTTGTATTATACAATGAGTATGTTGAGCAGCTGCTGCTAAACTGCTGTTGAAATCAGTAACTAGAAGATAAAATGATTAAGCCTGCCTTCAGCAGAAAAGAGACTTGCCTACGTTTAGGCTTTGATTCCAACAGTTTTTGTTAGTCATCCTGCACAGGATTGAAGAGGCTAAAAAAAGTCCAAACACGTTTATTCTTTTTTCCAGGACTGATTACCACTAGCACAACACAGACCTTGCTCTACCTTGACACATTCATAGTCGTGAGCTGGAAGAGAACATGCATACTGAAAGGGAAAAGTGCACTGGAACTAAGTTTTAAGCCATGTTAATCAGAGTAACTGAGTCACAAGACTCTTGCCAGGGCACTCTAGTGCCCATAGTGCCCACTCTAGGATGTATAGAGCTGAGTTCTGCAGCTGCAGTTCACACACAAGGGTAAAGAGAAGATTTTGGTCAAGCCAGGCACAAAGGACACAAAAAACTTGCTTTTCCCTCCCAAAAATTACACGGAACAGCAGCAGCAAAACACTACTTTTTTGCTTTCAGCAGACAACAGAAATATCTTTTGCAGAAAAAGGCTAATTTATGTTTGCTCAGTTAACAGTTCCAGAACTTCTGCCCCTTACGCAATTAACAGTCTCAAAATTAGAGATTTTGCTTAATGTTGACATTTTAATCAGCATTTATAAATTCAAAGTTGATCAGCTCAGTTGACCCCACAGCTTACTGGTAATACACTCCACTGATGTGGAAGAAAGGTTCAAGTTCTAGGGTAAGGGTCATACTGGAAAAATTGAGACTGCCTGGAGATCAGCAAGGTAAATATTAACCCTATTTGTGTAAACAGCTTAGTCAAAATGAACGCTTTACTTTTCACTTCAGAACTGTAGTCACATACATATCTCAAGCTGAAATTCAATTACTTCCTACAGGGCTTTAAACACCCTGAAAAATTTGAAAGATTCACACTAGCATCTGCCACTCCCAAAGGAGAGACTATTCTAGCTTTGGGAGCCACAGTCTCACGATCTTTTGTCTTTGTCACCATTATAAACCTAAACATTGCTCTTCAGAGGCCTTCTCAACACCTGTTTCCTAATTTGTTTGCCATACTTCCTGCTGAATTGCAAAAGGCTACTGTTGCTATTCCTCTTCCTATATGGTAGGCAAGAGGATACCCTCACCACCAGCTGCTGCACAAATCTTCAATTACTAGTCAACACTCCGAAGCAAGAAAAATTGATTTCAACCTCTCCAAAGACAATATGGCAAAAATCACGATCCTTATTGATTACTCACTGCTCTCCCTGCTGATGTTATCCCGTTGCAATCTCAATTTTGCATATCCACTGCAGGGCAGACAAAACAGAGAAAGGCAATTCTTGTTCAGGGATTTGAATGCTTTTTTAAAATATTCTTTTCCTTATCAGAAAGGGATTGTAACACAAACATCAGCAGTCTGCTATTTTTATTTTCATCCGCAAGTCTCAAAACGTGTGTAACAATGGATTTATCTGCTGTGTCAACCACTGGTCTCAAACTCTAATGCAGGCAGTAAGCTCATGTCTAGCAAAGACCACCTTGAGGCACAACCCCAGCTTCCCAATACTGACAACTGCACTGGAAAAAACCTTGGCAAATTACTCGACCAGTGCTGGACCACTTTGTACAAGAATTGGTGAACTCTTGACATGAAATAAATCACCGTTTCAGCCTAGGCAAGGTTCTCAGCTAAAAACCACAGTGGACAGACAAACCTTCTTACCTACTGAAAGCAAAAATCTAACAGTGATAAATCCTTTTCTACAATTTATATCATTACTTGGTCTCTATGTACCTGCTAGAAATAGTCAGGTATATTTTATTGTTTTTGTTTGGACTACTAACATACTAGGTAAATTGAGATTAGGACCCAGATAATCTTTTGGTTTATTGCTGTTTTATAGCCAATTTCATCCCCCTCCTTGTCCCATATGGTAGATGGATTGTTCCAAGTCAAACTGCAGTAGATCACACCAGCAACGGTGTTAAGTTTGTGCAAGCATTACATTTTTTAAATTCCTTTTTACTTTTGACTGATAATCCTATTTATACTGTCTTAATAAGGTCTAACAGGGTAAGTGAAGGTTATTCAAATTTATACTTCTACCTAGTGTGTTTGACTGCAAGTTTCTGTCATGAAATACCTACTACTTAATGGGAATAACTTTCCAAAGGCACAGAGGTTTCTTGTGTGACTAGTCTCAAAGACACTCAAAATAAAAAAAAAAAAAAGACACAAAAGGGTTAGGACAAACACCTTCAGTTACGCATCCGTTCAACATGAAACAAAGGTTAAAAGAGTAACCAGCCAACCATAGCTGCTTCTCTACACTTTCTAGCTGTTTTTAAGCCAGCAGGAGGCGACCCAATCCTACACAGAGTCCACAATAGGGGATAGTATAAAAAAACCCTCCTAGTTTCTACCGATTTATACGAGCCATCTGTCAGGCTAAGTCCAGCAGCTTTCACCTTCCCTGCAATCATGTCACCGGGATATTTGAGTAAAGGAAAGCTCCACTGTATCTTCCGCATCAATTTCATTAGCAAAGATAAGTACACGCAGAATGAAATAGTTCTCTAAGGGAGGAAAAAAACCCGTCCTTTTTGATGACACGAATCTTATCTCAGTATGGTTGAAATACCTCCCAACACCGGTTTCCCCCCTCATCCCAGTTCTTGATAAACATGTCAAATGCTATCCCAGAATTTGGTTTCAATCCACCCCCTTTTTTGTGTTCACACTACACACTCACCCACCACCTAAGTGAGGATGTATGTCTACTAACTTAATCATACCTTAGGACTAACTTTTACATTTCTGTAATATTCTTTTACATACATATTAGCATTTATTCTAGCCAAAAAATTTCTAAAACTATTTCTACCACAGCTATTTCTATTTTTAATCAGTTGGGAGGCATGCAAGCACCATTGGGATGGAGGCCACACATTTGAAGTAACAGCTGCAAACATCTAATTATAACTTGGTATTACCTTCTACAAAACTAAAGCTTTAGTAAGGAAAAAAGTACTGTGGATTTATTTTGTTTCTATGTTGGGGTACAAGGTTATAAAACCTTTCTGATACAATAAATATTACATTACCCACAGACTGACTTGTTCAGGAGATTAATTTTATAAGAAGACAACTTTTACTTGCCAATAAGAGGATCCATTTGCAATACCTGACTGCAAACTATCTTCTGCTTCTATTTATATGTCTGCCAGACTCTCTAACCTTTGGTAAAAATAACTTTCTAGCAATCAATTGACCATCAAATCAAAGTTCTATCAGCTGTTGCCAGGGAGGAGTAATAGGGAATAGCATTTTTTTCTCTGCACTCTTCTGCCTACTGTGTTCTTTTTTCACTCTTGGAATAGGCTCTTCAATTTAAGTTGAGGTTACAGCAAAAAGCAGTAAAATTCTAAGAATGCATGTGTGTTCAAAACTTACTTAAGATGCAGCCTAGGGAGATATAAAATAGCATGTGATCCATCTAGCCATTTATTATCGACACACAGAAGTAAAAAATTATTTTTAGTGAAGCTTCCCACCAATTTAGACCTTCAGTCTGGGTTTAGCAGGCGAAAACATGGTTCTCAAAAGCAAACTATTTCTTTACAAGTCATGAGTCACTGAAGTAGGCAGAGAAGAAAACAGTCCTAGAAAACTTTTATCAGCTTAAAGTAGAATATGCACAATAGTGACTATTGCAACTCCAGAAGCGAGTTCATAAGCAAGAAAGTCTGTTTTTTAAAATCTTTATTCACAGATGCTGCAGAAATTGTTCAGTATGAGTTGAGGAAAAGATTACCACGCTCTGTAACTAACTGATCCGGTACTCAAACCAGAATGACTTAAAACCAAACAAACTATCTCTGCTGAAATGTCCACTCTCTTCACAACCAGATTAGAGTTTTTTCATTTGATTATTTCTAACATCCATATTTTTTCCAAGCTAACAAATTCAAAGTAATCTTCATAACTGTTATCTACAAGTGTTTCCAGTTTATACTGGCAGTCTATCTAGAATACAGCTTTATTCTTATAATGTATTGAAACACAACAAGCATTTGAAAATAGTCTGAACACATTCCATTATAATTCCTTCTCAACCTCTGTGTTTCCATATCAAATTGATCTTTATTTGACTACCTTTCCCAGCTTGATAAATGAGTATTTCATTTTGTCCTTCATATCATTACTCCTGCAGCACTTTCTTTAACCTGTCTTCTTCTGTTGTCTACCTGTGTTCATATTTATTACCCACGAAAAAGTTCTAGCACACAAATTACCCAGCAACTCCTTAAATTAAGCTTCCCCTTCAAGGCACCACCAAGTAATGCAATATATACAACAAAACATATGTAGTAACTACACCTACAATGTTTTTTACGTATGTCTGAGAACAAACTATTCAGTAAGTCAAAGTGGACTAGTTTGATGTTTCAGCATCTTTTGTACCATCTATGCTGCATATCAGCTAGAAGGTGCTACACAGAAAAGACCCCTTGAGTGCTTCGCATCACTACAGAGCAGGAAGAGACTAGCATGCAGCAAGTACCACACCCTTCAACCACATAACAACTCAGGCCAGAAAGGACCTCTGGAGGCCATCTGCTCCAACTCTCCACTCAACGTAGGGCTAACTTCAAAGTGCGATCAGGTTGTTCAAGGCCTTTTGCAGTGAAGTTTTGAATGCCTTCAAGGATGGAGCCCTCTGGGTAACTTGTTCCAATGCTTAAACATCGTAACTGAGAAAAAATTATTCTGTCTATTCAGATTTTCCCTTCCAGCAACCTGTGTTTCCTCTCATCCTTTTGCAGCGCACCTCTACGAGTGACTGACTGACTCTCTGTATGCCTCAGTATATGCATCTATTAGGTAGTGAAAGATAGTTATTAAATCCCAACTTGACCTTTTCAATGTTAAACAAACCTAGCTCCTCAGCTCTTCCCCATACATCATGAAGCCCAGCACCATTCTTGTGCCAGGGCCCCAAATTTGGATGCAGTTATTTCAGATGCGTCTCTGAAGTGTCAGAAGGGAATAATCACCTCCCTGCACCTACTGGCTATGCTGTTTGATTTTACCTAGTTTCTGCACAACTTGTGATTACACCAACAAATACATGAATGTCCTATTCATCCCTTCAGCAGCTGTTTAGCACTAGGTTGCGTAAGCATTCTAAATACTCCCGACACTGCCTGTTGCTACTCATCTGCTGTGGTCACTTCCATGCCTAAAACATGCCATGAGGCAAATAGTAGTGAATGGATCAATGAAGTACTTCCTCCAACACCCAGAGAAAACAGAGTCCTCTCTCTCAAAACATTTTTATTACTTCCTGTCCTGGTTCCGGCAGCAACAGGGTTAATATCTGGCACAGCACAGGTATTCCACACCTTGTGACACCATGCCTAGTATTTAGGGGGGAGCTAGCTGGGGAGGAGGGAGAGGAAGGAGAGGAAGCGACCTTTTGGGAGCAGATGGTGTGCGGCAGTATGGTAGCCCTATTTGTACATTCCTCTGCCAGTGTTACTGTTGTTGTTTGCCTGTTTTTCTTTGTTGTTCTGTTAAATTGCCTTTATCTCAACCCACGACTTTTTTCCTTTTTATTCCAATTTTCCCTCGCTGCTGCGAGGGCTGGGTGAGCAGCCGCGTGGTTCTTTGTGCCGGCTGAGGCCAAACCACGACACTTCCCCTCTCAGATGCAGGTATCGGTCTCAACCACTTCCAAGCTAGACCTAAAAAAGACTGAAGATACAAGGTTTCACAGATGGGACTAACCTAGGAACCTAGAACCACCACCCGCTGCAGGCCCTAAAACTGAGATCCAAACAGAAATCTATAGAGAAGGACTCACCACCACTGTCTGAAGCCCAGCTTTCCCTGACTTGGTCAAATCAACCAACCAATCACATGACTGGACATGAGCAAATAGTTGCCCAAGTTCACAGCACCGTACCTTTACAGCTCTACTGTCTTTCGCCAGGACAGGCCAAGATCCTCTCCTCTCAGGAAACATTAGTCTCCACATCAGAAGTTAACACAGCACGACCCTTGCTGCTGTGTTACAGCTGCTGCTGTCACCCAAATCACTAACCCACAAATGCACTTCATCTGTGTCCAAGACAATCTGCAGAACGCATGCTGAGATGCAGGTGAATCACCTGTAGTCAAACAGCCATAGATGGAGGATCTTCTTGGCAAGCTGTACCTCAAGTGTCCTCTGAATCACTGCTGCTCCTTTCATGAGATACACCGCCTTGCTTCCAAGATTCCCAAATACAGTTGTTCTCCCATACCCATGAGGTTAGGAGCCAGATGCAGGAAACCGAGGGACCAAACATGCAGAGTAATACACCCGTACAAGCTCATCAAAATACTCTCCTAGGGACAAAGTCAGCATTCTTTTACCCATCTTTGATGATCTTCCCCCACCACCAAACAGTGTTCCTGATACAGGCATCAGTCCCCACAAGCTGCGCAGCTTAGACTTCCATAACATCCTGCCACCTGGGGCAAACAGCTGCTACACAGGAAGGCAAAAGGAACAAAGGGATCCCACCTGTCTTTACAGAGCCAAGAGACAACATACCAATTTTAAAGTAACAAGCTTGTTTGGGTTGGGTTGGGGTTTTTTTTTGTTTTGCCATGCCATGTTTTTTAAAACTAGAAAGAGATGAATCAACAAGCTGAAAGAAAGGCATTTCAGCTTTGTTGATGGCCATTTGCCAACTTCAGTCTAAAAGCAGCAGGCAAAGTACTCTTGCTTTAGGATGGCAACAAGACCATGAGACTGCTGGCTTCTGTGCACCTAGCCCTACCATCATGAGGAACTGGCAGCTCTGCCTGAGGCAATAAATTCAGACCGAGGAGTATGACAGAACAAGCTGCTGGCCACCCTCTGCCAGTCCTGCTGCCTTTCTACAGCTTCCTACTTCTGGAACTACCTGCACAACTGACCCTCAGCCCTGTCCTCCTAGTCTCCATCAGGAGAGCTTCCCTGGCTCCAGAACCCCAAGAACGGATGATTAATGCCCTGCAGGCCCGAGTGTTGGAGGGGGCTACTAGAGGGCACTGCAGCAGGTGTGCCTGCAGAGGTTCATGGAGTAAGCAGGTTAAATCTTTGATAAGGCTTGGAGGCAGGCGGCATTGCCATTGCCTTCTGAGATGACCAGAGTCCAACTTTCCCATCTGGATTCATAATTTTGTAAGAGAAAGTTGTGGGCTTTTTTCACGAGCTGCATTGCAAATGCATTCCTTCAAGCAGAGTGGCCAGGCAGGTTGTCACCGCAACTAGTAGCAAGGGTTCCTAACGCCACAAAAAAGGAAAGAAAAAGCGCGACAAGACTCTGATGGCAATCCTACCGACTTAACAGCAACCTGCAGGTGAGTCTGCCAGAAAATGGCAGCTCAGGACAGGAGTCCAAAGGAAAGAGAATTTGTGTCTCAGAGGCTCTCTGCTAAGAGCACTTCCCTACTCTGCTTTCACAGTGATCTAAACAGCAAATACTGAGAATCTCACACTGCCTGAAGTACACCCTTGGAACACAGACAGGCCTTTGGAGAACACACCTCTCCACAGCCAAATCTGCTCAGGTAACCTTGGGCTAGTGCTCCTACCAGCACACAACTAGCTGTAGCACTTCCTGCAGGACAAGTTTGTCTTCATCCCTTCTCTTGAGTAGTCTCAAGTCCATGGAATAGTATTCCAGTACAGCCCCAACAGTCCTGAGCAAAGGTGTTGAACAGAGCCCTGTCACTACTCTCATGCCTTCTTCCAGGGCCTGCCCCACGGAAAGCAGCAAACTATACCTCCCTTGTCACAATCACATGCCAATATCCCTACTCCAAAACTTCCTGCCAAAGGGCAGCTGTGAAGCTGACAAGGCCTATTCCAGATCCTGCCTTCCATCAGCTGTATCAGCCTGAGTGTAGTCTGATCATGGGTGAACATGGTATTTCCCAGACTTGAGACCTACAGAAGTATAAGGCAAAAGCACATAATCCAAGACTCTGAGTTTGGTCCAGTCACAAAAGCAGGGAAAGGCACATAGGAAGGAGTGAGAAACATGCAGAAATTATTACCTCGTTACCTCAATCAGTCCAGGAAAGTACAGTCCTCTCAGCTGTTGCCGTTAATTCCAAGAACACAGTGGTGGGTGAGAAAAAGGCATATATATATATAGGAAATAAAGCATGGCAGCTGTTCTTCACTGGGGAGTATATACAGGAGAGGAGGAAGGCAACGGGTCACTGTCGGCACAGATGGGAGCAGGTGCCTGTCAGAATTAGTTTTATTGGATTGCGATGCGGAAACACTACCCATCAAGTGGAAGGTTCTCAAAAACAGGACTCAGAAGACTACTGTTCCAGGATTTCATCATTGTCTTCCACGGACAGTGAGGAATGAGATCAGGTGAGCGATCTGGGAACTGTGACCTTGCAGTTTTTCTCTTCTGCAGCACAGTACTGGCAATGAAGCAGTGCTTCTTGCTTGACTCCTTTCTCTTTGCATCAAAACAAAACACTCAACAGAGCTACGTTTCCAATTTGTGCTGAAGAGTCTTTTCCAGACAGATAGTCATTCTGAAGCTGCTGACACAACGGTTCTAGGGAGAAAGGTGGAGGACGATGTGGTCTGTGATAACAGCCGCCCTCCAGATGCTGGGCTGGTATCTAGCAGCGCTGAGCTGCCACCTGACTTGCTCCCAGGGCACCAGGATGACTACCTAGTAGCAGACACTAACCAAAGGGCAGTGGCTAAGGGCCCTGGAAACACCAATCAAGACTCCTTCTGTCCCAATCAAAACAGAAGTGCAACTACTGTGAAGGTTGCTTTGCAACTACCAGATTCAGGTTTTGACAGCACATCTACATTCAACAAGGTGCCTCCAGGGATACAGCAGGGCAACGGGGTATGGTGGAAAACTAGGTAAGAGGAGGGAGCAAAAGCTAACACAGCTTATGTCCACAGAACTGCACTTTGGTATACATTTTTCCTTTGGCTTCCTACGTTGAGGGAATTAACTGGAGTGATTTCAGTGTATGTCCATGCGTACAGAAAGTGGTTCATCAAAAGACTGGGCTCCTTAACAGTACAGACTAAAACAAAATTAAATTTCTGCTCTTCCTTAACTAATCCTTTAAAAAAGAAGCAAACAACCAATATTTTTGCATTTGTAACCCACAAAATGCCCTTCTCCAGTCCCCGAAAAGGACAGCTTAGTATTGATCATGTTGTTACAGGCAAAAAGGAATAAGTAATATAAGCTTGCAACAGTAAAAGTCAACACAACTAATACTTAAGGAGTCCACACACTAAGCAACAGAAAGACTCAGTCTGGCAACAGTGACTGGAGTCATAATTTAGAATGCAAGACAAGACACTGTGTGTTCACTTTTTTTTATTTCTTAAAACCAAGGCTTTTCTTTCAAGGCCAGGACTACTACCATTTATCTACTTCAACCTGTATGAAAGGTTGTATGTAAATATTGTGATGAGTTCTGCAAGTAATCTAAACCCAAAGGAAAGCGGAGAATGGGGTTTCTGGGAGGTCAATACACAGTTTCATTTTTGCTGGACTCTCACAAAAAGTAGCAAAAAATAGACACAGTTACTGTGTTACACAGTTACATAGTTACACAGTTACTTATAGCAACAGTCACTGATGCTCTAAAATAAGCATTCTAGTACGTTTTATTAGCCTAGAGAATAAAAGTTCCATATTAACATCATGCTTACTGAGTATCTCAAACTGTTTCGTGTACTGTTAGCAAAAAGCATGTTTTTAAAAAGGTGGAACAATCTTACAAACTATCTGGTACTGCTATCATATCTGCTAATACCATCTTTTGATGCCAAAGTCTTTTTTTTTTAACTGTGAAACTTCCTATCACAGCTTGATAATAGACTATTTGATTATTTTCCATATGCTTGACAATTTTTTTATTCAATTAAGCCTTTTGTTTAACAATGAGGCAAATGAATTGTGCATGTCTTTAAAAAAACAGACATCACGCAAAGGATGAAAACCAAAGCAGAACACAGTTCCTATTTCACCTTCCAGATGCAAAAAAAAAACCAAAAACACCCCAACTTTTTCAAGAAAGTACAATCACTGCACTTGAATATGAATCTCTCCAGTACTGAAGTTCACCTTTAGAGACAGAGTGATTATATCACTTGCAGATGAGTAATAACAACTACATCTCCCACCAAGCATGTAAAAGAGTTTCTGTTTAGTAACAAATACTCTGCTGACACAACATTCCATTTTCAAAATGGTCCTTCAGTAAAGGCACTCACTTTTGTAGCTGCCGGTTCCACTAGTCTCTGACGGTGGCGTGCTGAGCTGAAATGACTCTTCTGAGGCGCCCCTTCCTGACAGTGAATGGAGAAAGGGGAGGAGGAAGAACAGAGAATAGCAGGGAAATGGATTGTGGAGGGGATGGAATGGAGGATGTTGGAGAAGGGAGAGGGAGAGTATTTAACTGAACTGTATTTTCACTAACTTTGTAACAGCTTTATTAAATCAATTTCAGTAATACCACTGTAAAATATCAGAAAGAAAATGAAGCTTCTGCTAGAAGTAGCCTCATGAGGCTTTTATGTATTAGTCATATGCATTTAATGACGCTGTCTACTATAAATACACACATATACACACACACGTACACATGCCTACTTCGTTTCTAGATACACACATTAAAGTTGAAAAAATACTAACTCTTCCTAAGTGTATACATTATCTTGCATTTTCTGCATCAACTGAAGAAGTTACACACAAAAGAACCCAACCCATTAGCCATCCCACCCAGCTGGATTCACACTCTAACTCGAAGATCAGCACTACATTCACATTCTCAATCCTGAGTTTCAACAACAGACTATCCACCACCTTATGTTTTAGAGATTTTACCAAGCAGATTTCTACCTTTTCCTGAGAAAATCTGAGAAACAGCAGGCTCACATATGTAAAGGATAATAATTTTCTTAGAGAAATGTCAAAGAGCATTCGACTGAAAAAATGGAAGCACAATAGTCTTCATCCCATGCGCAAAGTTATTTAGGATAATACCTCACTGCAGCCAGTCTTAAAGCTACATGGATTTGCCAGAGCTGCAAAATGAGGACTGCCTCATAGGCTTCAAACAGCGCACCATTTGGATGTCTACTCTTGCTGTTTCTCGTGGTTCCTTCTCACCAAATAAAACTGCTACCAAACAACCTCTAGAACAAGGACCAGTCTGTTCCTGAACTTTTTCTACAGGGATAGAGCTGCTAGCCTTTCAAAGAAGAAGAAAAGAAAACAAAAAAAGACATGTCCACATACGCAAATTGCTTAAGCACCAAAAAAAAATTGAAACTAGAAACAAATGTAAGGTTTGAGCAAAAATATGTATTTTGAATAACTACACTATATAATCTGAAATTTTACACAGGAAAAACTTAAGCAAAGAATACTAGAGATTTCTGTTTATTTTTTTAGTCTTTCTACCCTTAGGCTTTCAGCAGATCAGATTATTGGACAAGTTTTGCTTCTCTTTCATACTCAGTTTCCCCTTTACCAAAGTTATCTTGATAATCTTCAGATATCATAAAACCATATTGAAAAGGTGCTACTCTAACACAGGTAAGAAATATTCTGAATTAAGGCATTAGGACAAATAGCTTTTAGAAACCGATCCAATTTATTCCCTACTTCTTGACAGCCTAAATACATACTTCCAATTAAGCAGCCTTGTAATGTTTTAACCACTTGAAGCTTGCTTATTAAATAAACTCAAGACAGCAGTTGCTCTGCTTGCTTTCAAAATTAAGAAAACTTATAAGTTAATTTTCTGTATTAATTCTACCAAATATGGCACCTGAATTTTCAGGAGATAATTTAAGTTGTCACAAACAGGAATGGAGATTAAGCATCTACTCCATTGTTTCTAGAAACTCTGGGGCAATCACAAGAATTAACATGTTTAATTACTTTTATCAAAAATAAACAACCCTTACAATGAACCCTTTTCTTTCAAAATTCATCCCAAACACCAATCTGACCTTACCACACTTCTGGCATTATAAAACCTTAATATCTTACTATGCAAAAAAACAGTAACAAAATGCCTAGAAACTTATATAATCTGCTCCTTTATGATCAGCTGCATTGCTGGAATTTGACGGGTGGTCTCATTCCTTTCTGGTAACAGGAAAAAGGCCTATCACCTTCACTTAGAGGCTTTGTAAAGAAAGGCAGGTTGCTGGAAAAATCTGTAGGACACAATGAACTACAAACAGAAGACACCTCCAGAAGATACGTTTTCCCATGTGAATAAACAGCTGTATCTTGCAGAAATAAAGGAGCACGATCATTGCAAGCCACTAAGTGAAGAATCAGCAAGCACTGAGCAGTGAATCAGTCAGAACGCTAGCTGAGAAGGGCTACCAGTCAAGAAATGCTTTGCTTTTTCTGTCATCAGTTTCTAGAAACTTACTCCTATACACTCAATAAAGCATCAGCTGCAGCTCCTATCAAGGTACTAACAGAAGTGCAGGTGGATATGAGGGCGTTACTCAGTTTTGCTGAGCAACAGTAACAAAATGAAAAATCAAGAAATGGGGATAAGACAGATACTGACAGCATTATCTGGATTTGACTGAATTGTATCTGCACACTCAGTGTCCAACCACAACTATCACAGTGTCTCCAGCAATAACCGCAAGTGCTATTCCACCATGCTTACTGCGAAGAACTTTACCTCATGTAGCTGTCTTACAGCAACACACCTGCGGGAATTAACCATCTGAATAGCTCATCTTAGCCTGCTTACTGACACTTAAATGGCTTTCTGAAATTAACTTCACAGAACTGTACTCAACCTGTGGAATGCCCTAAGGCAGCCTCTTGAGAAAGAACCATGTCAAAAAAATTTATTTATTTGTCAACTCTTCTGGAGAATAAACACATCCAGAAGAAGTCACGCAGAGCAGCCACAGTTACGCAACCCAATTAAGCACATGCAAAACTATGCACACAGCTCTGCTGACTTCAACATACATAGCCAAGTACTTCCCAACTCAGCCATTTCACTGCCTGTGAAAAGCTCTAAACAGTGAACACTTTCCTCTCTTCAACTCAAGAGCTCATTTTTAAAAGCTAACTTGAGATGTACAGACTGAAAGATGGATTGAAAGAATGTCTTTAACATTTAAATTCTTCATTAACAGCTTTTGCAGAAAAATACTTGAAAAGAAATTACATCAACTTACACAGAAGTATAAATATTATGCTCAGTACTGAAAGTCACATATTATGCTACTGAACTCCCTCATCACTTCTTCCATTGTACTCAAGTCTACTAGATGTAATGATACGTGTTGAACAAAAATTAAACTGGCCTGTGACCAATTATACATGTTTATTTACACAGAACATAGAATAACAGACAGCTTGAACATATTTTCTGTTTCTCAGATCACAAAACACTATCAAATCACAGAACCGATCATTTAGATTCATTATTTTTGACACTGTTACTTTTGGACAGTAGTACAGAAGTAGGACAACGGGCAATGGGTATAAAATCAAATATAGGAAGTTCCATCTCAACATGAGGAGGAACTTCCTTCCTTTGAGGGTGGCAGAGCACTGGCACAGGCTGCCCAGAGAGGTGGTGGAGTCTCTGACTCTAGAGACATTCAAAACCTGCCTGGACGGCATCCTGTGCAACCTGCTGTAGGTGGACCTGCTCTGGCAGGGGCGTTGGACCAGATGATCTCCAGAGGTCCCTTCCAACCCCCAACATTCTGTGATTCTGTGAAGTACTACTAAGAAAAGAAACAAGGATGATTTAAGTACATCGTTAAAAGTCTTGGGAGGAATGGAAAAAACACATAGTAAGTAGTATTAAAATATGTCAGAGCAAAGAAGAAAACACACCAGGAAAAAACCTCCAGTTTTTACATCAGTGCCATAAAATCTTACAAACTACTTACTTTAACAGGTGATAACTAGATAAACATGAACACTTCTATGCACCACTGCTTCTGCTAGAATTCAACGGGAGCATTTTCTACTAACATACACACCAAAAAAAGTGCAGGAAGAAGTCTCAAAACACTAAGCTATGTGAATAATTCTGTCAGCCAGCCAAAACTGGAGTAAATCTTGGTTTTGCCTTCAATCACAATTTCTTTAAGCTAATTTTAAAATACAGTGCTGTTTCTGGTCAAAGCACCTGAATTGACCTGCGGAGCTTCTTTTTCGGCTTTATGCTCTCTTCACCACTTTTTGGAAGATGAGTAGCATTACTGAAATCAGGAAGAAAAGACAACAAAGGGTGTTTACTCAATGTTGTCCATATCCCATACAGCACAACAGTTAAGGATTCTTCCATGATATGAGACACTGGTTCAAAAATCCTCTATCTGCTGAACATACAAGGAGACAGAAGACCTACATTTAGTTTCTTCCCCAAGATGCTTTAAATATTCTGTCTCAATCCCTCCACAGACATTCCAATTTGTACAGCCCCTCATTGCTGTAGCGAGTATGAATTCTACAGTCTGCTATTTAAGGTATGCATATGATGGGGAGAAGATATGGCTCAAGAGCTTGCTTCAAATCACGAGGCAGAGGATGAAAATTCCTGAGACTGTTTCCTTTTCTTTCTCACTTCCAGAACCAGTAAACAATTCCTTCTAGGAGTCTTCTCTGAAAAAAAAAAAACCAACCCCAAAACCGGAGTATTTTACAAATGCAAGGTCAACTTGCTCACTCTTCTGAAAAAATATCCACGGGGATACAATTCTACTCAACTTGACAAACAGTTCTGTAGACTCTCACTTTTCAAGTAGTTTTTACTCCTCCCTAACAAAAAGGCTCCCACTCCCAGCAAGAAACCATGAAGAGCCAGCTCTAACTCGAAAAGACCTAGCGGAAATAATCAAAGATTACAGCCACCTTGTGAAGACTACATCATATTCACAAAATAAAATATGGTAGGAGTAGTGGAAACTAACCCTAATTCATAGAATCAGTATTACAGAAAAAATAGTCATCTAACACTTGTATAAACACTTGACTACAATTGCAGAAGGCTTTTTTGATGACAGTCATGTCTTTCAATGATTCTCCATTAAATTAGTGTTGTAACTGACTAAAGGCATAAGGACTAGAACTAGGTGATCTTATCACCTCTCCTTTTGGGAGATACACTTAAACTCTTAAAACCTTTAACAATGTCCTTTTAAGTTCCTCAGTGTCTTTCCCATTATTATTTAACAAATTTTAATATAGTTAAAAAATGGATGCTTGAAAAAGGTCTCCTTCCTGTCACAGCTTGGAACCATGGTAGAGTCAACTTGATTTTGACATTAGCTAGCAAGAGCACTGATCTTCAGAGGCTCTATGTCCTCTCTTATTAAGGTTATTAACCCATGAAACATAAGATCATGTACTAAACTGAGAAGCTGGGAATTCTCTTCTGTTACTGGCTTTTTGGGTTTTTTTGTTCCTTCCTGTATCCCCTTCAGAACGCACTTCAGTAGCAGTTAAGAGTTGTGACAGACACAGTTTACACCTTGAAAAAACCCAATACAGCACAGATACCAGTTCAGAAGCATAGAAGTATACCTCAATAGATGTGATTATTTGTATGACAAAAGAAAGAGTCTTCAGACTATTAAAATGATTATGTGGGCTGTGCCTCCAATGGCACTAGCCATGTTGGCACACCTGTACAACATTCTGAAACAGAATATATTAACAGTTCATTTTATTGGCACAAAATAGTCAAGACGGGTAGATGATGCAATAGTGTCTTCTGGCAAGGCTAACATCAGCAGGTACATGGTACCGCTGCACTGCAAAGAACACATAGTAGTTTTGATACTGCTAACAGCTACCACATTCATTATGCCCTGTGCAAACAAACAAAAAAAAAAAATTGTATTTCAGTTCTGGTTTTGATCAGAAATACATTCTACTCACTTTTGTGCTGCTAGCCACTTTGTACCAGAGGCTTCACCTCCTTGCCTGGACAAAGAACAAGTCTGGATGTGAGTCATGCCATGGCTTCCCACCATGAAGATTTCAGCAGTAACCAGATTCAGGTGCTCCTCTCCCCAGCTCTCCCAGCAGCTCATTCCTGCCCTGAAGGGGAAGTTCGCTACTCCTGCTACTGCACCTGTAAGGTTGTGTGTGGTTCTATTCTGTGAACCCCAACACTGAAATGATCCAGGTTAAACATAGCTCCTGTGGGAGCAGAAGGGTCATAGCCAGTCTAGTGTCAACCTTTCTGATGAACTCAGAGCTGGGCTGCTGTGAAACAGACTGCTGAACAGAACAGCTGGACTGGAAACGCCATATTCCACTCTGCTGCTGAAGCTCTTTACGATAGAACTGCCAGCAAATCCAAGTAGTGATGAAAGTTTATCATCGGGACATGGTAACATATGAAGAGAACTGTCTTGAAGGTACAACTGGGATCAGCAAAACATTAACAAAACCTGCCAGGACAGTGCATGGAAAAAACATAACTGGAATTCGAGATAAGAATAAAGACAAGAATAAAGAGAAGCCTGTTCTTTCACTACGGAAGAATTAAATATAGAGCGTTTGAAGTACATAAAGACATTAGACAGTACAAATACAGGTTTTTCATTACATCATAACCTTACGCCCCTTAGTATTACATTCCAGGCCATTAAAAAAAAGAAACCTTCTGCAAACATCAGCTCTATGTACTCCTCCAGATGAGACTGTCTAATAAAGGCAGACAAACCACAGAAAAAGAAAAGGCTAGGATCAGGGTCACTGTCTCGGAGGCAGAGCTATCTTTCATTTAAAAAGAAAGAAAAAAAAAAATCTACACAGTAAAAAGGCTATGCAGGCTATGTATTCAGGTAAACTGCAGTTATTAGCAGTAAAGCACATGTGCCAGATCCATGATATCCTCACAGGGTGAATGTCCTTTCCAGAGGAACAGGTCAGTTGCAATTATCAGTACACAAAATAAAGCAACAGTCAGAAAACTAGCTCCTTGCAAAGGCCATCATGATTCACATCAACGAGGACAGATGAAGGAGAAACGGAAGGTTTCTAAATAATTCCCACCTATGGCAAGGTATTTTAGGTAGATGGCATGCAGAAAACTGTCCAGGAAGCAAAAGGAGTCAGAGACTTATTTCATTTCCCAGATGAGCAGTCCAAGAAAGAATCTTCCGCAAAACAGACATCTCTAACAAAAAAACAAACAAACAAAAATTTTAAAAAATCACTACATAAAAAACCCCAAAACACAGAGATAAGGGGCATCAGGTATTGAACATATTACATAGTTTATTTCTAAAGGCACAGAATCCCGAAAGCAGTTATGAGGAGAAAACATATTTTGGCTGCATAGGCTAGCGGCTAATTCAACAAGCATACAGGCTTGATACCACAAGCAGTTTCCATATAAGAGCAGTTACCACTAACAGCTCAGTCGTTCTTGTGAAAACAGCAATATCAAGAGACTAGCAAGTGACAATATGAAGTGACACAAGCACACAATCTTATCTTAGGAGACTTCTGCCTTGAGATTGAAGCAGCCACTGTCCTCTCTTTTTTCTCTCTCTCTGTTTTTAATTAGCTGCCAGACCAAGATCAGAAGAGTGGCAGTAATTCCATACAAAGGAGACGAATTCACCAAACACCCCAGCTGGCCCCCAACAGGTTTGCCAGTGTTTAGCACTGAAGAAAAAAATTCACAGCAACAACCCCATCCACATCAAGCTGGACAAATCCCAGTGCCAGCAGGTCTGTTACACTACTGTCATACTGAAGAACACATCCCCACATATCCCCCAAACCATGATCTTTAAGTATGCTTCCTGCTCCAAGACTTGCTCTGTAGCTATATCCTCAAGATATATCTGCACCCAAGATTTAAGTCCCTGCCACAGCCTTCAGTGTCCTAAACTATAGTCTGAGCATCTCAGCATTTGCATCTAGCAAAAGCTGCAGCAAAGCTCACAATCAAGGCCTGCTGGTCACTGTTAACACCACAGCCTGAACATTTTTACACACCACAATCCACCTCCCGCTCCACAGTGTCTCAGACTAGCTGCAGCTGTTCCCCTCAGTTACCTAACCAGCTGTGCTGGGAGTGCAACACTGCAGTCAGTGAGAGGCCACGGTGCTATGCTGCACCCAGCGCAAGCTAGCCTAACACAGCGCTGTACACCTGCAATGCAGTCTTAATTTCAAAGCACAGGTCAAGCATTAAGTCCCTTCTCTCTATCATCTAATCAGATGTATTAGAGGCACACCTGATAAATAGGTAAAAGGAGATTGGGAAACACAAGCTAAACCAGTTCACTTTTCTTCTTCCCAATACCAAAGCTGAATTGCTGGCTCTGTTGATAATGAGGACCAGAACAGATCAAGGTGACTTAGCATTATTATTTATAGATGTGCACAAAATAAATAAATATATGAAGATCTAAAAATCTTTATTATCCTACTGAATTGGACAGGAACGCAAAGAAATGCGTAAAAAGTATTCTGTTCTGGAAGTTTGAGCCCCAGTCCCTCCCATGACCCATATTTCTCAAAACACCACACACATACCCTTCGGAGTAGAAACAGAGCTCTTGATCAGTGTATTTAGCTGCTTCGTAGTAGCAGTCATGCTACCTACATGAAGGGCTGGAAGGACAATCCAGGGAACTACGGGCCTGTCAGTCTGACCTCACTGCTGGGGAAGGTTATGGAGCAGATCATCTTGAGTACCATCAGATGGCACCAGGGAGGTTTAGATTGGATAGTAGGAAAAGTATCTACACCAAAAGGGCTGTTGAGTACTGGGACAGGCTGTGCAGGCAAGTCGTTCCCCACACTGATATTCTAGGTATCTACAGTGTTCCTGGAAAGGGAACACACTTTATGAAGACAGACATAGAATCACAACAGTGTCTCACAAAGAATGTTCAGCTTAGCACTTTACAGTGACACAGAATTGCAAAAATTCTCCTTAAAAAAAAATTGTTTAAGGCAAAGCCCTTCCCTTTGATATTGTATGACAACGTAGGTCTTATTTTCCCATAATTAGTGAACAGACTTTCCTCGTTTCCCCTCTCTGATAAAAGATCTGTTGTGTTCTTTATTAATCATGCTAAAAATACCTAGTCAGAAACATTTTGAAATAGCACGCTGATAGAATATGTCAGTCTATCAAAATAAAAATGGGTTATGCAATTAGTAAATTTTACCATAATTTTATCTTGAATTAGTTCCAAAAAAAATCACGAAGAATGCCATTCAACATTTTCTACATGAGACACAGACTGTGCTAGCACACTAATATTATTTAAAAACACAAAGTTCTAGTGAGACAAAATATAAAAAAGAAAACTAAAAAGAAAAATCAAACCACAACATTGCATCATTTTTAAAGATCTCCAAAGAGCCACAAACTTTTTCCTTTTATTCCAATGTAAAAAAAAAAAAAAAATCAAAATATAAAGTTCTTCACAAACTTAAATTTCCGCTCTGTCATTATTCATCTTTTTGGGAGCGCTGCATAAAAATAGCTGTGAGAGTATACAGAAAATACAACGAAGAGACAAAGCAAGTAAGAAATCTAGAAACAAATACTGTTTTAGAATGTGATATGTTTGGGGTTTTCTCCCCTATTGCCTCCCAGTGGCCAACACACCATAATCAAAGGACACCACTCAACTACTGATAGCTTGAAAGTTTCAGGATGTAGCAAAGGAAGCAGTAAATATTGTGGGACGGATACCGAATCCAGTCATTGCAAATTACGGAAAATTTAATTAGTATCATTGCAACACTAATTCACCACGTTATCCAGTTAGGATTTTATTAATTATATGACACAACTCAGAAAGGCGGCATACTAGATAAGCAGTAACACTTCTTCATACACACAGCCTTCTGGCGCTGGTTACCTGTTGAACAGATCTCTGAACATTACCAAGACCACCTCTACCAGACAGATGTTCAATGAAAATGACTGGTGCTTAGATATGGTCTGTCCAGTTACTCCAGTCATTTCATATTTAGCACTGTAACTTCTTGAACTGTATTGGAAGATAAAAACTTTGACATCTTCATATTACATTATAGCTGATACGAAACAAAACTGCCTGTTCTAAGGTTATGAGTTCACAGTTAACAAGAGAGAACCAGGAAATTCAACGTGACCAGCAGCCCTGCAGTCTTGAACAAATGAATTTCTCTGTGCCACAACTTACCAAAGACAGAATGAAATGCTATCCCTGTTTCAATGACAAGACACTGGGAAGGAGGAAGACAAAGATCTGAGGAGACTCAAAAGGTAAATTAGTTTCAAGTTTTCAGTGTAACAGCTGCAGATTTTCACTACCATGAAACAGGGAAAAGGAGTATTTTTTCTACAAGCATTGTGAGCACCTTCCCCATAAAGCCTAATTTAAGGCATTAAAACAATTTGGTACTACTACATAGGCAGAAAAAAGTACCTAGGATGTGCAGCGAAGGAAGGAGATTGCATGCATTGTTTCCCAAAAATCTTCACAAAACTAGAAGGAAGAATGAAAATCTTCACAAAAACATTGATTTAAATAAAAACCCAAAAAGATGGCAAAACACACTCTGCTTTCATAAAAAGACACTGAAAAATCACCAACACTTAAAGGATATACAGTGTGGGAAAATCAAATCACTCAAGGTGACATGCAAGAACGTAACAGACTGATGACAAAGCTAAAAGGATTAATTTAGGCAGAGCCGGACAATTGTAGCAGAGGTTGAGAAGCTTGGAACTTTCCATTCTGTCAATATGGTACAAGACAGCAATGTATATAAGCCAGGCACTGGCATTATGGGTAACAATGCAGTATCATCTTTGAAGTATGGAGACTATGATGAACTTACCACTCTGAATTCAAATCACTTACTGTTGTAAAACAGATCAAGAACTTAGGGACGTGGTTTAGTGGTGGTTTTGGCCATGTTAGGTTAATGGTTGGACTCGGTGATCTTAGAAGTCCCTTCCAACCTAGATGATTCTGACTGTCTCTTCAGACACTAGGCAATTCAGTGTGCCAAGTGTAGAGGCGGCACCATTTTACAAATTCCAACACAGTTCTTCCCTCTCGGCTTTAGATTCAAACAAGTGTAAAATGTTTTGGGCTGTACTGGGGGGAGAGGGGTTGGTTGGTTCAGGGTTTTTTAACAAGCAATGTTCATTTCTTGCTGATCTCCATTGCCTTAAGTTTAGATCTTCAATGTAATACTCAACTAGGCTCTGTGCCAAGCTCTACAGGCTGACCAGGAAAACTCCTTCTGTTAGAGAGCCACATCACAGCACACCGAAAGCTTAAAGAGCAAGACAGATTTCTACCTAGTTACTTAATTTTTTGAAAAGAAAAAATAATGTGTTGTCAGTTATCTGACAACGATCACATTACGGTATGTCTGGCAAACCTCATAGCCAAGGCCAGAAATCAAGTCAATAAAAAACAATGTACATGCATAGCTTCAACTTCAAACAGTAAGAAAACAAGCCCTTGAAAGCTATTTCCTGAAGAGAACAGAAATCAAAGGCCAGGACTGTATCCTGCACCAAGTAATCTGTCCAGCAACAGAAACTACTAGCAAAGAAAAAAATAATCTGAGGTAACTTTCTGTATCCCATTCTTGCAGCACAGCCATAGATGTTAAATTCTGCCTAACCTAAAAAGGTTAACTAACAGGTCCACTCGAATTGTTTGGCCATTTAACGCATTAGTGTGCTAGATATGCTGACATTAGCACTGCGAGTTATGGCACTGCCCTCTTTCTCCCTGACTGCATCCTGTTGAACTCAGACAATCATTACAGTATTTGAACAAAGAATACTGGGGCATTTTGAAGGAGAAAAAGGCAAGAATTAATATGTGACAGGATTCTCATTGATTACTGCATTTCCTCAGAAATGCTAGAGAGAATACACATGAATAACTGGTGCTTTAAGTACAATCTTTTTTCTAGAATATCCCCTTTGTGGCAACACATCAATTTAAAAGTGCCTGAATCTTCTCCCTGCATCTCCTTAGAGCCTGAAGACAGGAACGTGCATGCGTATAAGCCTAACCAGCTTTACTGGGTTCAGCATCAGAAGAGCTTAGTATTGATTTGTCAGATAGACTCCACATCAGAGAGAAATGACATTGAAATAATTGAAGGTGTCTTGAAGGGGAAACAGGCCGTTAAAAAGCATACACTACTATGTTCTGCAGCAGTGCTAAAGAACTAACAGGAATGTTCCATTCTTACTGTTAAAACAAAGCAAGGAGCATAAGGTGCTACAGAAACCATTACAAAGACATCAGTCCAGAACACACACACACACAAATCCATGGGAACTTAAGGTGAGAAAATAAAAAAAAAGGTGACCGTTTTGTCACGATTCTATTTTAAAACCTCAAAAAGCAAGTCCTTGGCTGCAATCTCAGTAAGAATAGGGTTTTGCTGTGAGCTTAAACAGAATGTAAGAAAGACAAAGGACAAACAGCAGAGCAACAAACTTGGCATTACCAGAAGAGCAAATAGCAAGCAACGTAAGCCAAAAATCCAACAACGCATGAAAAAAATCTATGCTGAAAGACTAAGATCTATGAGGCGTACTGAGAGCATAGACAAGTCAACCAAGTGCTATTTGAGAAATGAAACTAAACTAAGTTAACAGTCAATCAAGATGTTACACCAGTTTAGTAGGCACGTTCTCAAACTAAGGTAGAAACTGCTATCTTCAAAAGATCAGGGAGAAACCAATGAGGTCTTTGCAGCCACCTCATACAAATAGCTTGGAAAGAGTTAAATCTCTTATCACTACTGCAAAGCAAAGCATGCAAATGCACTAACACCTCCTACCTAGTGATGAACGTGATATGCTTTACGTTAGATCTTCTCCTCTGTTGCTAAGAAAATTGCAGATTTTGACCACCTTGTCCCAAGAACACTTTCGAACTGTAGCTTACAGACGAGAGCAAATATTCAGGACAAGAGACAAAGTAAGAAAATACTACTCAGATTCACGCTTGACTGTTAAAATTTGCTATTTATCATTGTCAAACACTCACAGATAGAGTTTAGTAACACAACATACTTGATTATTACTAGGCTTACACCAAATAAACTGCAATAACCTTCTATGTTTAAATACAAACACACCACTGTGTCTCAAAGAACCATAAAAGGAAAGAGCACATGAACTAATAAAAAAATCAGAGTACCATAGAAATACAGATTTTACCCTGGTCATAAACATTTGCTCTTCCTAATTTTTTTCACTTATATTACTCCTTGCTTTCTTGCACTTCTCTACACTTATTAAAATCTTGAAATTTTTGAAGTAATTTAAAACTATGAAACTGTGTTCACAAGGGGCACTAGAGTCCTAAAATCAATTTTCCACTCATAACCGAAATTTTCCATCTGTGCCTGTGAGTGTTGTATTTAGAAAAAAAAAAGAGGATAGAGCTTATTTTCAGGTTTGTCTGCACACAAATTCTGACTGCTGAATTCCCTAATGTAACCAACAAAACTTGTAGACAACTAGGCTTTTTTAGAACAACGGAAATGGTATTCTTGTGGCATAATTCTAAAGCAAAATGCTAAAATACATTTAAAAAAACCTTTCACATCAAAAGAATTCAAAGCAGAAGTTAATGCAAGTGCACAATTTATACACTTTTTACCACATTTCCCTTGCTTTTCATGTAGGAAAAGAAAGTTGCATGGCAGGACGGGAGAGAAATCTGCATTAGTTGAAAAACATCTTCAGATATGTTTTTGTATTTGATATAGTATCATTTATCCACAGAGAACACCAAGAATATTCAAATACACAAAACATATGCAAAAACATATGCATGCTTGAAGTTCTAGCTTTCTAGGGCTAAAATAGTATCCATAAGAATTGCACCTATACAAGGATGATGTTTTTGGCACAGTGCTGCTAAACTGGATCTCCTATTTATGACAGTAAAGCTTAAAAAACCAAAACAATCTCAATACTTTTCAATGCAATTGTTCCCTTGGTTTTACACAGTGTCTTGGTTGGGGAGGATACCCAGGTGTTATTTAATATTCCTATGAAACTAAGTCAACTATATGTAAAAAACTAAGGAACTTCGAAAAGGACAAAGTATTCCAAACATTATGTACTCTGTAGAAACTCAGAGTTTAGTATCTAAAGTTTCTGAAGAGCTTGCTTCTTTTCTGAAGGGCACAGACACTGACTGCAATTATCCTTTCTATCACTTATCCCAGTGGCTGCATGCCACTGTAGAATGCTGAACTTGAGAACTAAAATCAAGGGGGACTTGAATGAAGAGGTGGGGGGAATCCAATAGTAAGGCACGAGTACAGACCCAAATGAAGTAATTGAATAAGACTGCAAAGGACATAAAGTGTTGACAGGAGAAAATGTGCTGATTTACATCAGATGAAACAAGGATCTTATAGAGAATAGAGTTAGGGCTGTGGAAGAAGTTAGTGCTACATGTAAACGGGAAAACATGAAGACAAGAAAATAAAATTAAAACAAATTATGAAATTGCAGTTTTTAGTGTTTTGCTTTGTGATCCTAACAATTATTTGTGGACTTTTATGTAATTTTAATGTTCAGACAGATAACTGACACTGCTATAAGCAAAAAGTTTATTGCTTCAGTGTAATAGGAAAATAAAGTAATAGCATCTCAAAGCCTTTGGACAATTTTTATAAAACCCCTAATTTAATAAATGGAAAACTTAAGACTTTTAAAGTAAATTTAGTGTATCAGTAGGTAAAAATAGATCTCATCATTATCCTAAACATGACATATTAAGCAGTACCACAGTCAAAACTGCAAACTTGAACAAAGCAGCTAACAAAAAATTTCAAGAAAACATGGAAAACTACTAGTTTCATGACTTGTAACACAGTGAGTAAAAACCAATGCTAACAAACCCATTTGTTAAACCAGAAACTAACCATAGAACTGAAAAAAACCCAAAACTGTTTCAATCAGAAGTTACTACTCTTCATGCCGCTATTATTCCTACTACTACTAAGCAGGCAACCTCCCCCCCAAAAAAACAACCCCAAACCACACCAAAACAAAACACCAACCCACAACCAAAACAAAGCAAAAAACCCACAAGCAGATTTTGGGGACAAGCCAAGTGCCTCAGAAACAGGAGCTAAGGAGTGCACAAAGGACTCCAAAGCTGGTTTTCTTTAAGACTCTTAGAACACAACTAAGCACAGCTCAAATTGTTAGATTCCACTGCTGAGCTCACCAAAGGATTTCACACGAAGGAACGTTAAGTTTATGCTTTGCCTTCCAAACCTTATACAAAACAGTCAGTCAGCTTTGTGACATATTGCAGACGTTATCAAGAAATGTTACTGCAATTATCAGAAGGCATTAGTAAGAAGTGTGATATGGGCTATAGATGCCAAGTTTGGCCCCATGCCAAGTATTTTGACTCTGACTGCAGCAGGGGGCTTTTATTTTTTTTTTCCCCGTTTTTGATTTTAGACCCTGAAATAAAGTGACCACAACATCAAGAGAAGCAAAGACAGAAGAAAAGATTAACCCTTTCAGAAAAGCTTTCACAGCTCAAATAATAGCAAAATATATGTCTGACACAAGGCCTTTTAGAGGCCCTGACAAACATGTAACAATGCATGAATGCCTGGAAAACAGAGGTGAATTAACTGATCAAGAGATTGTACACTCTATTAGGCCTGCAGAAGTGACAGCTAATGAGGAGAGGAAAAGTGCTCTTTATATCAGTGTCTCTTCTCACAGAAGGCTAGTCCTGTGCTTTCTAGAGGCAACCATCACTGCCTATCACTTTTTATGTAAAGAAAACACCTATTCTAACCTGCACGTCCCCTACAGCGAAAATAGATTTAAAATGCCCTGTCTCCTATACCAGTGCACAGAATGCCTGAAAAATAAAGATCACTCCATCAGGGGAAAAAAAAAAAAAAATCAGTAATTTACCAAGAATATACAAAATTTGGATTTTCTGGGGTTTTTTTGTTTGGTTGGTTCTTTTTTTAATTTTGCATCTATGTATGCTGCTCGTGCAAATGCCCCATAAAATCAAAGAGCAAGTGCCGCAATTAGTTCTGCTCACAAGCAGTTCTGAGCATTATGTTGCAGATGCAGCCTTTGAAGGAATAATAGTAATATATTAGACAAGACTGGACACAACTAGTAAACAGGGAATGAATGCAGCATGCGGTCACGCAGCTATTCTCACAGAACACTGGAAAGACATGTATCCCGTCTTCTTCTCAACTGATTTAACTGAATCTACTGGAAACTGCAAATTAAGATTTTTTTTTTTAATCCTTCTCTAGTTCCACGTCCTCCACATCTTCACCAAGAGGCAGAGACATAGATCAGACCTGACTCACAACTACACAGCTCCTCTTTCATACTGTAAATCCATTGCCACTAGTACAGAAAAACCAGCAGAAAAAATGGATTAAGATACTCTTGCCTAGTGGGAAGGAGAATGCTGTTGTACACAGCATTCAAATCAGGGAAAATTACTAAGAACCATTCTAGAACCTCATCTGTAAGACTGCGTTTTCCACCCTTTCTCTTCGGTTTCTAACAGAGGCCAATGTCTAATTAATATTCTCAAGTTTTTATCCTTTTTTCCCTCAGCAGACCACCCCAAGAGCACATCCCCAAGCAAGAACTGCATGTACAGAAGAGACAGTCACAGTCTGCCTATTTCCTTTCCTCTCCTATACAGCGTGGGTTCCCAGCTGACCCTTCTACTTCACACATCAATTCTCAGTATTTTGGAAAGAATTATTTTCATGAAGCCTCCTACTTCAAATAAATCGCACCTGTTCAGGAGCCACAAGTAAGGCTGGTTTTCCTCAGAAATTATTTTTCTGTCTGACTTCTCAGAATGCATTTTTAGGTGAGCCAATAAGCAAGGACTTAGAAAAATCTGTAAGGTTTTACTTTTAGCAAAGGTCTGGTCACTTTATGTACCAAATTTCAGAACATTTGCCTACAAAAGCCAACAATTTCCCTGTACTGGAGTTGGAAGAAAGGAGTACTCAAGGCTACAAAATTACTGTGCCCCTTGCCATGTTTCAAGAAACATACGGAATTAGTATAAACTGATTCCTTAGTTCTGCCAAACTAGCAACACTCCATTTACACCACATTTTCATTTCTATAGCAATGAGTTTAAATTTTGCTATTAAATTATTTTCACCTCATCCTCCCTCAAATCAATGCATGAAGTACAGTATTAGAAAATTTTCAATTGGAATTTTTCCATGTTACCCCTAATCACCTCTCTGCAAGCTTAATGCAATGCAGTCATCCTGAATTTAAAGAAGCCATAGATCCCTATGAAATTTTTCCAGCATTTAAAAAAAATATACCTAGAGACAAGAAAACAGATCAACACAGCATTTTCTTTCACATTTGGGAGGTTTCATCTATAGTTGATTTCTCTGATGTTTGTCAATTCCTCTGCAAGTCTAATTAAAAAAGCTCATGTAATTACCCCAAGATTTACAAGACACTGCTTACCAGCCACTTAGAGGCAGAACTGAAATTAGCAAAAGGAAAAGGGAAGGCCCAAAGCATCTGTTCGACAAAGAGAAAGCTTCATCAGCTCTGAAAGCATGACTGAAGCTGGCTGCATCTGGCAGTAAGATTTCTCCCACGTTCCCATATCCTTCTGACAGACTGAAGGAAACGTGTTACTTATACCCACCCATCACATGAGTTTGGAGTCTTTGGTTTAAGGCAATACAAAACACACTGCTTAGACAAACACGTACTAGGCAACTTCATGGAAAAAAAGGTGAAACACAAACTGTTAGCAGAATGCAATCAAGAACTGTGATGACGAATATGCAAGAAGTTGTTTTCAAAACTTATTTTCAAGAGATAACCTATTTCAATCCACACTAAATTATACTCAGCATTTTCAGAAGTTGAAAGAAATGGTCAATTTTCTCCTGATGTTTCTCACAAATAAAATGTGTTCTTTGTACATAAAGCATCAGAATCTGCTCACTGAAAAGGAGCACATACTACAGATTCAGCAGCTTCTATTTTCCCACTAATACAACCAACATAAGCAACTGGACATAGAGGAAGACATTGTAGTAAGATGAAACAGGTGTGCATATGAAATAGGTGTGCATATGTATTCAGGATGCAAGAAATAAAGGCTCAGTTTCTCTCTTGGAAGCCCGAGTACCAGAAAAATGCTCCACATATCAACCCAAAACAAGACTTATCTAAGTCTATGTATTTACTCAAGGCTTGTATTTTGAGATTCAATTCAAGCTGCTTCCTGGCTTTTTTTAAACTCAGCATGATGGTGCATGGCATTAAACACAACTACATCAGGTTCCCGTCTAAAAGGAAACGGTTTGTGTGTCCTGCAAATCAAGCTTTGAAGCAAATTGTGTACGAACAGAAAAAAACAGCAGTTGCACCAATCTGGCGTTTAATTTAAGCATGCGCTGTTTCCCACTATATGACTGGTTTCATTTAAATACACCTTCACCTAAGAAAGCCCACAGCTTTTAAGCAGATTTACCTGCTTTTACCGTTTCTACTTCTAACCAAAAGAACTGACAAGGTTATATGAAGCTAGCTGACCTTTCATTGAAGATCACAAGTATTTCAGAACAGCCTTAACTCAGAACATTTCTCTTTTTTTTTTTCCTTTTTTTTAAAAAAATCCCTTTCAATAGCCTTTAAAGAAAAGTATCAATACCATATGAAAAAGAAGAGGGGACATGGATTATTCCTACAGAACAACATGAGACTTAGTTGTTTTTTTTTTAATGGTAAGAACATATATAACTACCATAAAATAACTAACTAATTGTTTTGTGATGTACTATAACAAGCAAATGTCAGCCAAGCAGACAACTTGGAGACTTCATTTAAATCAGTATTTACTAACAAGAATTAAACAGGGTCTACATTCCTTGTCACACATCATATCGCCTGCTTTCCAGCTCACAAATTCATCGTACTAGTCTCTAGGCTAGCTGCACAGGCAACAGATGAAGATAAAAATGGAGCAATAGGAGAATGTAAGGGGAGCAAGACGACAATATGAAGACAGATTCAGTTAAGGGTTTAATGACTACAGCTTGAGTGTAAAAAGGATTTCTCCCCCTCCACCTTTCTCTAGATGATTGCATGTCAACTTGAACACTTTTGACCATTGGCTATTTCTCACCACCCTAGGACCAGATTCTAATGACAGTCATGAGGTACACATCTTTAAAAATATTTATTACTGCATGCACTGCAAGTGTGAATTGTTTTTTCTGGTACTGGGATTATTCACTATATAGCTTTTAATCCTCCAAAGTGACCATATAAGCATATGAAAGAGTAAGCAAGTCTCCTGCGAAATATTCTTGGTATTCATGCAAAACTACTTTGCTGAAGTTATAGAAGATAAGACAAACAAGCAAAACACCTCAAAAATAGTGTTTGCAGAACTCAATAATAGGCTTTCACATTAAGGTTTAAGTTATCCCTTAATCAGAACAGACTACTGTGCAATTCTTGTCAAAAGGCAGAAATCCGGTTTACACTACCCAATGGATTACAGCAGGTTTAGCAAGAGGAAATCCGTTTTCACTGTGAAGATCTACCTCTTGAAACTTTTAAATACTCTCTTTTAAAAGCCGTCACTGGCAGCCCCAACCTGCAGCAGAGATTCTGCTTCCTACTTTACAATCAGTTAACAGAAAAGATTTAGGACTGAAGGATTTAGGACTAAAATCTCAGAGTCTGTTTGTGAAAGTTACTCACTTCCCACAGGCAAATGCTATCACACAAAAAGTGTGATAATGCATTCACAAAAAGCCAATGCATTCTTAAAAGACTAAGAGGCCCCAGGGAGTTTTAGGATTTCTCTCTGCTAAGTGACAACTTGGGCTATAGATTCTACTCGTCTTCATACCTCTAATATAAATTGTCACACTTGAAAGCACCGATCAGAACGGGCATCTTTCTGAAAAGTTCTGAACTGTTGAAATTCAGTGCATTTTAAACATTACAAGCAGTTCTAAATTACTTAGGAATAACGATGCGAAATGTAAGGAGGCTTTCCTCTTCACCCTCCTCCCATTGAAACATTGCGGATGTAAAGGAAAACAAAAGAAAGGAAGTACATTCATCGCTCAGAGCGACTTGAGCAAAGGGGCTTTCTAAACAATGGGCCAGAATGATGTAGTTTTGAGGTGGTGCTCCATTTTGTTGAAATAGTAAAAAAGTAACTACACCCTACAGTCGATTGTTGTCACACACTCTTTATTAATACACTTTCCGTCAAAGAAAAAAATTAAATCATTTTTCTTGACCGTTTTCATACATTATTCAAAAAGAGTACACCGCTGGAGCCTTTACGGTGCCAGCATTTTGCCAAAGCCCACACCGCATTCGGGAGACGTCATTTTCTGGAGTTTATGAACGCCAGCGGGAAAGTCAGCCACGAGCCGGCTGCCGAGGGACACGCTCCCGCCTCGCCGGTCTCCGAAGTGCGCCGCGAACGCCCCGACAGCCGCCAGCGGGCGGAACTTTGTCCCCCCCGGTCACGGCCGTCTTCCCCCCCC
>VZSF01010491.1:926729-1025029 GCA_013398295.1 Chionis minor
GGGCCCGGCCCGCTCAGCCGCACCGCCGGGCTGCCGGCCCGTCGCGGAGCACCGCCGGGCGGGCCCGCCTCGCTCGCCGCCCCAAAATACGCCGGAGCGAAAAGCGGCGTAAGGACAGCCATCAGGCGGAGCGGCGGCACGAGGGCGAGCGGCCAGGGAGCAGCACCCCCATCACGGGTAACTCCACAGCCCGTTTTGGCTTGTTCGCCTCGCGCCGCCTCGCTTTCCTTCAATTCAGGGCAGGCGGGAGTTTTGGTCTACTTGCAAAACGCGAGGTACCGCAACAACGCTTCGTAAGAAATGACCCCTGCGGGATTTCGCGTTGGAAGCAGCTGAGAAGCCGCCGAGGGAGGACGGAGAGGCTGCCACCGGGGCGCAGAAATCCGCAGCCGTCAGGTCGGGCCGTGACCTTGGGCACGCCGCCCGAGCGCCTGGCACCGGCTCCTGGCATCAGCCTGGCTGAGGCGAGGAAAACGCCTCGCCGTCAAAACCTCCATGCTCAATCCAGAAAGGCCACGTCTGAAAACACAGATTTCTAAGGAAGAAAAAGGTATTGGACTCTTCTTAGCAGCTAAGCTGCTGGTTAAACAAATCATTGAGGTTTTTTCCAAAAGCTGTCATTACACTATCAGCTACAGTATCAACTGATTAGGCTAAGTTCTTAAAAATATCTTGTGAGATTTAAGAACCCAGTGACTGAGTAAAATTGATTAAATTTTATGTTCAAAAGCAATCACTGCATACATTTGTAGACTTAGAAGGGGAAGGCTTGTCAAATACTACATATCAAGAAAAACAGCCTCGTAAATATGCCTATATATTTTCTAGCTAGGAATCCTCAGCTGATCTGACTTAAAATTAGGAAGTATTCAGACTACACAATTTGAAGGCAAAGCATGCTTCCCTCTTGACAAAACCCAAAGCGTAAAAACTAAAACAGGCTGCCAGAAGCTGTAAACAGAAGTTGAACACAACCAGGACTAGTATTCCTACTGCAAATGTTTAAGAAATGGAACCAATTCCATTTCGGCTTTTCTTTGCATAATTAAACATTACCTCAACAACAATAAAGAGGTTGCTTTACCTACAGCTAACATCCTGATTAGATGGCTTTAGGGAATTTTTCAGTTTCAAAAGTCTAATTCGATGGAAAACACCACAACACATAACAGCAGAATGCATCTGTTAGAATATCCATCTTTTCCTCACAAAATACAGGTATACCTGCAGATAGCCAATGTTAATATACATGTATTCTTTTTCCACTGAAAACAATGCACTTCAGAGAGCAGCAAGCAGGAAGGAAGATAAAGGTACATTTCTTACTAAAGGATATAAATAGAGATAAAAATCAAGGTTAGTATTCACCCATTAACAGTCTAAGATGAGGATTATCACAATCACACCCTCAAAACTAGTATGAAAAAAATATTGATTTCCTGTCAGATTGCATCATTTTGAGAAGTGGTCCATGTACATTCCATAGTAGTAAAACCTGCTAGGGGCAAAAGCATTTAGAACAAAAAATGAAGGATTGCTGAAAGGGTAATGCTGAGCAGTAACAGCTTATCTGAAGAACAGAGAAAGAAAAGGCTGCTGTATTTGCAAACCCCCTCCCCCCGCTTTTCTTTATATGACTGAAACACATTAACATTATTATTGTACACTTTTTACAATAAAAAGAAAATTTCAGCAGTCTCACTAAACTACATTTCTGAGACCTCCAACTATATTATTTTAAAAAACAGTCGTCTGCCTTTTTTTTTTTTTTTAAAACTCAGAGTTACAGAGTGGCATTAATGGAGCACATTTCTCCTTCCCTTCTCTCTGTATCTCCAGCTCCAAGTGCATCCATAACATCAGGTCAAAAAAAAGAAAATAAAATGAAACAAACCAACAGATTTATAGATTCGTAGGCCAGAACGGAGCGTTGCGACCATCAAGTCTGGCCTCCTCGGTAAAAAAGGCTAATCAGCTCTCCTGAATTAAAGTATACTATCTCTTTAATCAACATCCTGAACCTGGTGAAGACTTTTTCACTCTACAGAATCAAACTGAAAAGTGACTAGATACCTCACCTCTATGAAACAAAGGGAAAACAGTAAGAATATACAGGTATCTCCCTTTGGTTCCTCGCAATTCTCCTCTTTTCCCATTTCCACTTCAAAATGTCATCTTTTCTTTCTTCTTTGTTAACACTTTAAAACTTTGTCACATTATTCACATCCATGTGCCCTCACATCCTATCTTTTCTATATTTCTCCATTTCCAAAAAAGATGCAGGCAAATGAATCACAATTTAAATGAGTGCTGTTATGCCTCCAGTGAGGACAACAAAACTGAATTTGAGGCAACAGCCCAAGATTGTCAAATTTCAAGGGTGAGAGGCAAAACCCTACCATTTGTCCCTTGTGACACACCACAGGTTTCAGCTGCAAGACTGAAGCCTGAACTACAAGCCTTTGTATACTCAATCTAAATACATATTAACACAAGGTTTATTTTAATCACTAAAATAAAAAAACCTCTTAACGCACAGTTTATCAGTTCCTGTAAAAGTAAATAATACCAAAGTGCAATTGGTTTTGTTCCAACAATCATTTTATCACTTCTAACTATACATAACTGACTAATGTAGATGTATGAACTGTAAGTGTTCTATCCCGTCTAGCTGAGAGGTCTATAAGGCATGAAAAATTCTATTCATTCATTACTTGAACAACAACAGCACAAAAAAAAGTCATGCCACCAAGTAATGTATCACTGACAGGCAGAGATGCAAGAGGTCCACAATCTAACAAACCACCATAAGTACCACAGAAGTTTTAATTGTGTACATGAACAATTTACAGAAATAATTATAAGCAGGCAAAGCAAAGATGTCACCTGCAGGAAGAAACCTTCCAACTACAGGCAAACAGGGTACAAGTACTACTTCGTTTTGCAAGAAACTAAAGATCATTGGTACAGCTACCTAAATAATGCTGGAAGGCAGCAGAATAAGCCAAAGAGAAGACTACTTTCTAGTGGAAGATGAGATTAATCCCAAGTAGGAAAGTCCAAAACTACCTTTCAATGAAAAGTGTATTCACTGCCAATTCTAAAAGTGGCATTTCCCTAAGCTTATGTGGCAATTTATAAAGGCGTATCAGAAGGTACTGAAACTTCGTTCTGTCAGTCAATATGCTTTTCTAGGAGAATTTATAAATTACTGTGATTACTGAAATCATCCAATTAAAAGATAAAACTTGAGCCTATGAATATATATATGAATACATAACTTTTTTTACATTTTTTTACATTTTTTACATTTACTTTTTTAAACATAATTTTTACGAGGCAGATTTAACTTTATGTTTACACATATCCCATGTGTGGCTGCCACTTTGATACTACACATGATGGCAGCATATGACAAATTGTATTTATTACACACCGTGGAACAACTCACCTGTACTCCACCCTCTAAACTTGCCTCTGTCAGGGGTATTTCCTATACCTTAAATGCTCTACAGCATCAAATCACCGTTATCAAGTTTTTTAAGTAATTATTTTTTCCCCAGATGTGAAAAATGGAATGCTTAGAATAGATAAGCAATGCAATAATTGCCTTACGTTCTGATAACTTGCAATCCGAAAGAATACAAACTGTTTTTCCCCAGCACTGCTAGAAAGGGAGATTTTAATTGTTTTTTTGTCCACTGATAAGCTATTCAAGTGACTGTAAGTGGAAAAATTAAACTATTGTAAGTGCCATATTTTGAGAAGTCCAGGTAAGTGGATACACAATAACTACAGATACCTGTTTCAACAAGTACAGAAATGGAAAAATATGGAGTGTTTAACACTAATTCCTATGCAGCCTTTCTCTAGGCATGTTAGAGAAGAGAGAAACAACTAGAGTATACCAGAGTGTGCCCTGTTGGATGTTGTAGTTATAATGGTTTTAAAACAAACTCATGCAACCACTGCTTTTGCATGTGTAAAAATGGCAGACAGAAGCAGTGCAAGTTAAATTGCCAACCACACACATGTGCATGCAAGCACACACACATGCAAAAATTCATTCATCAAACCAGACCTAACCTCTGTAGTCAAGTTGAAGATCATCTACATCTTTTCCATATATTGTTGTCTTCACATCACCACAAGTCATTCCGTAATTATTATTTTATCACTCTAATCATTCAAGCTCAATCTTTAAGAAAGAGTTTCCAATTTCTATAGGTCTCCTGCCAGCAGAATTGTGGCAACACATGATGCTGGATATGGCTAACACACAACTGATAGAAAAAGAAGATACAAGATCGCTTTTTAAAAGAGTTTTAACTGAAGTACAGCACTGAAGAAAGGTGGGAGGAAAATGTGGTTCTCTCTTCACCCTTCAAACCCCACCCTCCCCCCAAAACCCCCCATCAGCCAACGACCTGACAGCATTGAAGAGGAGACCAAATCAGAGTAAAGAAATTTGTATTCCTTTTAACTGGTATCCCACCAACTTCCATGCAACAACTATCTTAGTACACCACCAGAACAGCTAAACAATTGCCAACACATACTTTTTTTCTTGGTTTACTTTTGCCAAACAGCAGCTACCAGCTGAGCTGCATTACTGGGTGTTAAAGGCTACTGTCCTAGGAGGTTCAATTGCAGTTCACGTAACAACTATTGTTTCTCTCAGCAATGCTGCATAGCCCTGGGTTATTCGTGTTTCAAATTTCAAAGCTTTCATACCTTTTAAGATGACTTTGGATTCTAGACTGAAAAAGCCTAAATAAGACAATTTTTATAATTCAGAAATGCTTCTGAAACATTTACTTTGCATACATTTCCATACCTCTCTTTTTTCAAGTTTCTCAGTGCAACCAGCTTAACCTAATCACACAGAGGATAAGCATGTTTAAAAAGTTGCAAAGGAAAACTGCACAATGCTAGAATTTAACAAAAGAAAAACTGAAATATCAAAGTACGAACCATACAGGCATATGGCAAAAAGGCTTTTTTTAAAAAAAAAACAAAACAAAAAAAGCCAAAAAAACCCCACACAAACAACTGAAATCCCAAGGTTGCATCAAGTTCAAATCTACCTAGAGCCTTCAAGTTCAATGAGTGTGTCTTCTTAGTGAAGGACTTTTAATCTGATTTCAGAGTAAAGCACAAACGTCCTAGCAGATTCTTAACACAGTTTATAGAATGCATAGCAATGATCGGCCATTCAAAATATAGTGTTTCTGTCTTACCACAGATGCACATACAAAACTAGCAGAGATTCCCAATATCCAAGCTTCGGTAGCCCAACCGTTCATCTTCCTCGCTGCACACAGGAATAACTAAAAGCTTTCTATTCTACAGGGGTATTTGGTGATGCCATTAGTGGTGCAGACTGCACCTCCAAGAAAAACATTCAGTCGTACACACTATAACCTGCTCACCATCCAAAGAAAAAGTGTCTCTTTCTCCTTGCAATCAACAGGCAAACATCAGGTTTAAAACAAAACAGAAAACACACATACATACAGAAATCTCATCTCAGGCAAAAGAATTTTGTCACACATGTTCTTGAGCACAAAGGAGATTTATTTCATCCATGCAACCACAGAGATTTGCAAACCCAGAAGAACACCAAGTCTTCTAGGAATGATACTTCAGATCTGACTCTCTAAAGCCTTTCAGAGCCTATAGCTGTGTAGCCTCCTATCCACTCTGAATGAAAGGTGAATCAAATTCTGTCAACATCTTTGACCGTCTCCCAGAGGTGGATCCCACTTTGATTATTTCTTCTCAAGACACAGCATAGGTCTCAAAGATTTCAAACATAAAAACTGTACATTGAAGCCTTTTCAAGTTACTTTTAAGAATAGATTAGAGCATAAACTGTCAAGGGAAGACAATTCCACAAAAGAGCCCAAGGTTATCTTTGTGAATGGTCATAAGAGAAAGTGAGCCACATTTACGTGCCACACCAAAATAATCACACTGTGCAGATGAGTAAGAAATCATAACACAGAGATCACATCTCTGTTCTGTAGCATTCTGAAAATAGTTTCAGTTCCTATTGGAGTCTACCCACAATGTTTTACATTGAATTTCAAACACCCTATATACAGACACACTACACTTTTGTCTATTCCACACACTCAACAAAAATCTATAAAAATCTATAAAAACAACTGTATCACTCAAAACTTTTAAACCCTCCTGTACATGTATATCCACAACATTTCATACCACCACTCTGCAATGCTGTGGGACAAATGGATTTCATTAGAAATCCTAATGGATACCAGTTTATCACGTTCATCATCAACTGACGTTACAGAAGTATGAAAGACAAAGCCATGTATGATATTGGGAGCTGGAAGATGTGCACATATTTCTTATTGCAGTTAGAAAAATCATTGTGGAAGTGAATCAAAATGAAGATAATCTTAAAAGAATTTTATACATATCAACACCTAGCCATCTTACACGAATCAGAAGCTTAAAGTATCACTACCTGCTGTTACATTCCCCAAGTTTTCTTTAATGCAATGCTTTTAATGTTTTCCAAGAAAAAAAGGCTATGGAAACACACTATCCATCTGCCTCTTGTTCCTTCAAGTTCTGAAAGCTCTGTTGCTCTGTGAAGCGTCACTGAAATCATCTACAGCATTGGAAGTGAGACATTTCATCAAAATTAGCAGCCAAAATTGATAGACCCACACTTATGTCGTCCCTGAAATAAGGGCAGCAGAAGAAGAAGCAGATACCTTTTTAGTCCATATGTACAGACTAGTGGGCAGAACTGTAGCTCTACAATATATACAGCAAGAACTTCCTCTCATACAACCACAGGAAGGCTCATTCATTTCAGTTTTAAGAGAAAGCATATTGAAGATATTTAAACAGGGAGGGTATATAGGCCAGCTTTATCACAAACTGACTGGCGTAATGAAAATCCACCACTTGGTTTTCATGATTTATTTTTCAAGATCTCATTTACCCACAGCAGCTATGCAGTGGTATCTCAGGAACTTGCACATTACTTTAGGAAACAGGGAAAGCAATTCTCCAATTTTAGAGCATAAGGAGCTAAAGGTGCCTTCTTTGAAATCATAAGATCAATAAAGGCAATTCCTTAATAATTATTAACATACATTGCAATTCTAAGAAACTAATTCATTTAACAGAATCAAGTAACATCTATAACATCATCATTAATTACTAGTAAGGCATAATAATTCATATACAATTCTAGACATGGTAAACAATACATATTTTAATATTCAAAGAGTAGAAATTACGGTATTTCATCTACATAGCCATTTATGCCCCTGTATACATTTGCCTAATATCCCTTTTAAGGCCTTAGAAAAAGTATGGAATAAATGTTCCATGTGAAACCAACAGCTCCCTTTCAGAGCTCAACACGATAACCCATACCCCTCAGGAAAGGAAAACAGACATGCTTCACCAGCCACGTCTTTCCAAGGCACTGCTTCCTATGAGTCCCCAGCTACAGCAGTGAGAAGGCATTGCTGGCCTGACAACAAAATTGTGAGCTCTTAGCACTGTTTTCCTATATCCTCCTTCAGTATTACAATCCCACCTCTGCACACAGAGCAAAGCACATTGCTCCTTTTACATCTCTTTTGTATTTCAGAAGTAAAGACTTTTTGGCAAGATACACTGGATGGATTGATAGAGAGCTATTCAATTTACGTTCCCTTTCATGACATTACACAAAAACATGGTCAAATAAGCCAGGCTGGTTTGCTGTGTATCAAAGAGAGAACTCCAGCTACTAGGTCCAGCAATGTGTTAAGAGAGATTTTACTATTCTTCTGAGCCACTGTATATTACTCAGAATACATATCACAAGCAGGGAGAAAGTCAAGTTTCCTTCATTCACAAGCTCTAAATCTCTTCTTTGAGAGCTGATAAATTTACAGAAGTGGCAAGCCACACAGGTCAGTGTAGGGGTACAACAATTTCTTACACATAAAGAAGTATAGTTGACTGATTGTTTCTTAAAAAAAGAAAATCCTATTGGCTTTCTGATTATATCTTAAGGTTCTGGAAAATAAACTGCTTTTTCATACTAAAGCACATATACTTTGCCAACAGTCTCAATTATACGTATAAGAGTAGACATGAGAAAAAGGATGCACATTCCATGGATAGCATAGGTACACACTGGGTTTTCATGCCACCTGCTGGACAAAATCCTACTTGCACCAACCCATTTCTGGTTTAGCCGTTCAGACAGCTTAGAGCGGTAATAAATCAGTCATGAAAATAGAAGAAAAAATTATCGTTGCAGAAGCAAACTTATTTTTTAAATAATTTTTCAATAAGTAATCAATCTCCCTTTCAATGACAGAATATATAGGAGAACATTGGTTGCAACAGACATTTCAACTTCAGTGATTTTGCCTTTTGCATCAACTGCTTTGTTTCTTATTGCAGCAAAAAGCACAGATTAATCACCAATCCAACCAAGATAGCAAGCCCTCCGATTTTCCAAGTTTTCCATAATTACACAATGGCATAGAAGAAATTTCTGAAAGCACAGGCACATCATGAGCACAGTCTGTTTCTCTCGTGGATCTCTTTTCAATGAGAACTGAGAAATTATGTGCATACCAAAGGTTCTTCCTTTGTAAAAAAGTTGCTGAACTACTTGTCTCAGTATTTTCCCTGTAGAAATGCCAAAAAATAAACATACAGGAGTTATGCCATTTTAAATCTGAAAGTTTGCAGTTTCACATATCTAGCTATGTTGTCACTGAATAAATAAAAAGAATCCTCTGAGCTGAGGCGCTTTCTAACAGTTCAACAGAATACTTAAGATTCTGTACATGGAAGAGGAAGCAAATTCTAAAAAAATTCTCATAGCAAAACAATAGCAATTACATTCTGAGCAATCTCTCCTAGACACTTAGAAGTCTGGTCCTCACGTGAAAACAGGAGTAGTGCATCATACAACAAAGAAAGTAGAAAGAAAGTAGGCTCTGCAGTATGTTCTCAAATTGAAAAATGCCTGCAGAAAAATCCTTGCTATACACCTATGCTTGTTTGGAACTAAGAAAAATCAAAGAAGAGGAAGTTCCGTTTCCACCAGGGAGATCTGGATAAACTACATTTCTCCTCCCTGCTCCAGTGCCTGCGAGTCAGCAGTGTCATTCACCTCACTTTGAGTCTTTTTGTTTTTGAGAGTTCTAGCCATCATCAGAACCATGGGAGTACTTCAGCTTGAGGGATGCGAGTTACTGTTCCCACACTGTCTACTTCCATCCTCTGTTGCATTACCATCACTTTGCATGTACCATAAGCATGAGAACATGTTGACATACAGAGAAGAAAACAAAAATGTTACTTCACCAGTTTAAAAACGTGCCCTATCTAGTTATCCCTTAATACAAGGCTACTACCCCACAGCAGAAAAATGAGCAGAAAGGAATAGATCTCATCAGCTTCCAAGCAAAGTCTACCATTTTAGGCCAAACTTCACTAGGAAGTTTGCAGTATCGGTATTCCTGTTAACTGAAACTGCCACAGAAGAAATCGAGTTTTCTATAGTGATAATTACTCTTAAGCAGCATCAGGAAAAAAATTTCTACAATGTTCAAGATTAAGTTTCTTGATGATATACAGATTCACTATTAAAGTTCAGATCAATGGAGCAGCACCTTATTCTCTACAGCTTTTTTTTTAATTAATCATTTCATCCTAATTATGCATTAAGTACCAAATTCCTAAGGCTACTATGAACAGTCAGAGAGGTTGTAACCTCTCATAAGAAAGAAACGCTTTAAATTTTTGTAGTGTGCTTAAAATTCTTTTCCCCCAGGTTTATAAAACATTTATTTGTAATTTTTATTTTACTAATTTTTTTTTTAATTTTTAAATCAATAAGTAATCTAGGACTAGCACTTGTTTTGCTAGCCCTGGCGTTGCTCTGCACATAAGCTTCAAAGTTTTCTTTCCTGCCCCATAGGAACCCCAAATAATGCCCTAACCTACTGCTACCCACCTAGGCAACACAGAAAGCACTCACTTTGAGGTTATCAACACGTCTGACCATGCCTTCAGATCCCGAAACAGACAGAAGCGTTGACGACTTTCCTACACTTACAGTGCTATTCCCCCATGCCTACTTTATCTTGTTTACTCTAAAGTCAGAGCTGTGACATTAGTTTAAAATTCTATCACATACTTCGAGAGTAGAAATCAGACCAACAGATTTGTACATCAGCACTCACTCCTCAAGCAAAGAACCTCCTTGCAACTTGTTAATAAGTATTTTCTCATTAAATGTTAAAAGCTATAGCTTAATTAGTGTTTGAATTAACATGTTAACCAACTAGACAATGAAACCACAGCTGTCAGTTTTCTCCTATTTTTTGTGATGGGGACCAGGAGACAGCATTACAGCTAAATTTTCCTAACTCCATCCCTGTGCCAGTCATTTTGAGTCTCTTCTCTTCCTGCTCTGCATGTCCTTTTTTCCCTTTTTATCCCCCTCCTCTGTCCACCCCTATCAATCCTTTAAGGGGTTGCAGAAGCTTTTGATAAAAGGCCAGGAAAGTCCATCACTGTATTCCTGAGTCTGTGAGTTAATCACAGATTGTAACATTTTATTCAGTCATCTTCTAAGCAAAGTCTAATAACAAGCTGAGAAAGATTGTATTCCCAGAAAGGCATCTAAACTTCAAACACTATGAATGATTACACATCAATTTCTTCTGGTTGTATAGTCCATTGCAAACCACTATTAATCCCTTGCTTCTCATGTGGCTAATTTTATGCGCATGAAATCTCGTGGCCTCACTTTTCTAAGACTTCCCAATTTTTTGCAGTTTTTTCTTTTTAAGAGATACTGGCAACACAATTCAAGTTGACATTTTATGATAACCATCACTAACACCACACACAGAGAACTCAAATATCACAGCAAACACCAGAATAAGCTCTTATTCAGAGTCATTACTACCATATAGTCAGAAGCGGCACTTTTAGGGTTGAAGCACTACACTGAACCTAGCTTACTGACCTCGACTGTGCGGATCCTGCAGACCAAAGGAAATCTAAAAGAATAAGGCATGCTCAGCTGACAACACAGGCTAAGGAAGGTAATTTTAACAGCCCTAGCTTCTTCGTTATCTACAAGTAGAAACTGGTCCTGGTGAGCCTTTCCACTGCTCAGGGAAAGTCTAGAAACCAGAAGCATGGTGTTCACATGCAAAATAGGTAGGTATTGCAAGCTCCTACACACATTTGATCTCTACTGGTTTTGTACTGTTTATACGATACAGAAGAGGATTGTACCTGCATGCAGCTCCAATACACTGTGTGAAGTACTTCGAGTAATGTCTCCCTTGAGTTCTAGAATATGGTCAGCTGGAAGCTAACCAAGGCTGACGGGAGGAGACCTACTTCACCACAAAGTGGGTGTGTTTGGAAGATATGTTGGATATGCTTGCAAGACTTTTTAACATAAGTCAGTCTTCTATGAGAGATTATTATCCTACATACTTTCCCCGTTATTCTTTAACTAATGATAATCTGCAGCATGAGATGTGCTCTCAATTCTGAGCAATCGAAAGCTCTCTGTGGGAAGAGAGTTAACCCCATCCATCACCACTTCTGTATTTCATCCACCAAGAATAAGCAAGAAAAGCATCAGAATTAATAAAGTCATTAGTTCTAATCAGACAATTTCAGAAAGGAGTCAAGCATCTAGAACTCTGCCAAGCAACTGAATACACAAGTGTGCCTTAAACCCAAATGTGCAGTGACTGTTTTAAAAATAATGATACAGACAAACAGACATATATCTGTATTTGTGAAACTGAGCACCCAGTCATCAACTCCTTGCATCAGCTTGTCAGAAAGTACTGCAGTGTAATGCCTGCGGATCGGGTCTACTCCAGCCTTTTGCTGTGTACAAATACTGAGTATAAAGGAGCGCTTATGAAGATGGATGTTCATTTCCCTCCCTCCACTACTAAATTAGAACTAACTACTGAATTAGAATTGCAATTAAGAATTTGTTAGAAGGCAAATTCAGACAAAGAAACATGAATGCAAATCCATATTCATGGGTAAGGAGTTACTGAAATAAAATACACAAGGGAGAACAACTTGCTAGACTTAAAAGCTAGAAGCAACTGAAGCACGGAAAACCTGCTGCAATTACTTGGCAATTTTAGCATTTCATAGGAATAAATATTTTCCATTTTAAAAAGATTCTCAGTGATTAGTCTTAGATATTGATCTGGTTTAAAGTCAAACAAGAATATGGCATTCGAATCTGTAAAAAGGTCTAGCATTCAAATAACTTCCTCAGTTCAGACTCAGTATTTATGAAATCTAGCTAACTATTTTGGGGAGATTTTAAAGACAGATCCAAGATTAGTTACTCAGGCAATTTCTATTTTGTCTTCTTCATGTTCTTCACAAGTGCCATACTCGTACACTAACTTGCAGAGTATTAAATAGCTGCTCATAGACACAGACAACAATCTTAGGCATTGAAGACCTGAATTCCTGGACAAAAAGTGCTAAAATTTAAAGCAACCCAAGTTCCACGTGCAGATTCCTCTTGCGCTCTAATAAGTTTATTTAAAAATAAATTCAGCTATGCCTGATACTCATAAGATAAAACTGAATACAATTAATGATTTGAAAAAAATCCCTACAATTCTGAAGTAAAACATTTAAATAAAGGCTTTTTTCAGATTATGTGGTTTACCCAAGCACAATTGATACTGTCATTCACTTATCTAACCAATTAGTGTTTCTAAAGAATGTACTTTATTTGTTTGCAATCATTTATTATCTAAGCTATAATTTTGCAGCTTCTCAGGCAACAAATGGCTGTCTTCCATCTGGGGAATAAAACACAAAAGGGTGTTGGTGTGCTGTTTGAATACATGCAATTACTGGTAGTTACATTCTAATTAGCATAATTAGTTTTGAAACAGTTCTCATAATAACTGTCAACATTATGTCAATTTAGCTGAAGTCAATGGCATATTTAACAGCCACAATCATTTTCAGTATTATACTATTTAAAAGAAAGGAGAAGGCAAAGCCCTTCCTGAAGTAAAACTTCTTTTCATAGACACAATTCTTACTGTGTTTCCTTTCAGCAACCCATCTTATAAAACCAGCATTTTTTATAATTACTACCCTCCCGCTTCCATAAGACCATTCTTACAAATTAACACTGATAAAGTGGCAATAAAAAGCAAGCATACCGAAGTACAGATGCTTGCAAATTCAGTCTTCTATTGTTTTGTGGAAGACAATATTTTGGCAGGGGAGGGGGAAAAATCAAGAGGTAAATGCTGAAAAAACTGAAGAGGAAACAGTATGTTAAAAAGTAGCAATTGCTTCTTGGTCACAGCTAGACAAAGCATCTCTTCACTGCTTACTAGGAAAGGGCATAAGCAATTCATAAAGGCCAGTTTTCACACTTTTCCCAGTTTTGTTAAGTTACTAGATACTATTTACAAGTAGTCAAAGATGTTCCATTACTAAACCAAGTAAAAATCTAGTCATTTCACCGCCAACTTCCAAGTTTCTAAGAAGAAATAACATGCCTTTCAGAGTTCACTTTACTTCATACCACCAATATTCATCTTCCACCACAGAAAGGAACAGGAACCTATGCTGGCTATGTATTTGCCATAAAGCTGAATCTACAAAACTGAATTTAAAAGCCAAGTTCACTATAATGCACATGTTCCATTTGAGGATCTTGTTTATAGTGTGTATTTATTATGTGGATATATCAAATAGAGAGGTACCATACAGTAGTCATGAAAAACGCTGTCTTAAAAAAGCTCTCTGGACTGTGAGAAGTGTTTGTTGTGTTTGGCTTTTTTTTAAATTTATATAAAACAGATAAACAAAACTAAAGACTTTATGCCACTTAAAGTAGGATATTACTTTTTTATTAAAAAAACCACAACAAAACACAAAAAAGAGACAGCACAAAAATCCAGAACAGCAGTTTGTTATTAATCCATGGTAAAGACAAAGTAAATCTACAGAAGTTTTACCCAATTAATTTGGACAAATTCTTTTAATTTCATCTACACATTTATCATCATGTATCATAAAGGCACTCTATGCTCAGTTTTCTAGTGGTTTTATGCATGCAGCTATCCGGAAAAAGTTGAAGTCAGGAACTTCATTCAACCCATGCCACACAGAGACAAAATATCTTTCTGCCTATAAAACAGTAAGTAATTGCTCAGACAGTTTCAGACTCCTTATCATAATTTTAAGCACATCAGCTTATTACAATGAAGTATCAACAAAAATGGCTTTATTTCAGTTTAGTCTGAACTATTTTCCCAAAATTCTGCTGGCAGTAATAGAAATGAACAAGTAACAACAGTAAGTAGTAATGGTATTTGTAAAGACTTGTGGAGTGGCAAGGGGGCTGGGAGCGAACAGGAGAATTACTCCCAAACTTTGGACACTGAATGAGGCAGCAACTCAAAGTTAACTCCCAAACCACTTGAGCAGCACTTTCAGGGACCGATTAATCCTATCCTGAAACAGATGCCTGAGATTAGGCCAGATGACTATCCCGCCTGTAGGGCAAATGGAGTCAGGTAAGTTAGCTCCACCACAGCTACGGCAAAACTCAGCGCTGAGAGACGCGCTCTGAATTGCCTTCCAGGAGCATGTGTTACCTTCCACTCCCTAGAAAGAGGAAGAGACTGGCCAGGCCAACGCTTGACCTGCAAGAACAGCTCCATGCAGCTTCACCTTTCTACTTAGTGTTGTAAACATTCTGTAGCATTTTCTTAAAGCTTCTAAGTCCGCGCTAATACTCTGTGGTGACTCCCATTACCCGCATGACCACTACTGAATCCATCTGCCGTGGACAGCTCAACCTGCTCCTGCCAGAAGTAGAGGAGTAACAAGACTATCACTTAGCTACCTCTGAATTAACAGCCCCCAGCAAATCAAATACGCTTCTCATTCATCGGAAAGTCAGCCCTCCCCATACACATTTTTAACCCACTTACATGGGTCTATACAGAAACTGTATTTTTAATTTATAGACCAACTGTCTACATTACAGGAGTGAATCACGCAGAACTGTTGAAGTCAATCTAAAGCAACATCTGCAGCCCATTTTAATCACTACTCTGCAACTCACTTAAAAATCCACAATTTCCCACAGAAAGGATTTACAACTATGACGCAGTAAGTAATCTAGGAAGTTTTTACAAATTATTGACAGAAAAAGGGAAAAGTAAATCTTCTGCACCCCGTATGCAGTTCCACTAAACAGTAGAATGTATCTTTGAGCTTCCCGCTTGTCATTCTTGTCTATACTGGCACATAATCACTGCTCACAGTCAGGTCTGCATCAGCTGGGTTTCAAGCCCAGCGAGAACGATCAGTCCTAGTAGAGGAACTAATAATGGGGTAATAATTTTTCAGACAACAAGACGTTACATTTGAAGTCATTTCAACTCAGATTGTGAACAACTACATGGAAATTCTTCATACAAATTTCTTCTCCATAAGGTCAAACCCTTTCCTAAATGTAATTAAAAAATTTAAAATTAAAGTCATTTCTTTCATTTAAAATTAATTTTTTTTAAAAAAAAAGTAATTAAAATGTAATTAAAAGTAATTACTAGAACGTAAAAATAGGCCTCCCAAATGCAACTCTGTCAAAGCACAGAACCAAGACCAAAAAAAAAGGGGAGAAGGGGGAGTGACCCCTAACTTATGGCCTCATTTAAGCAAAGGCCAGAGTCTTTCAGAAGTCTGACAGCAAAGTATTTGTCAAAGGAGACTCAAGAAGAGCTCTGCCTATGTGACAACGTAACATTAACCTCCTTAGGAGGCAAGTCTGATTGGCAGTTCCAGATAAGAAATAAATACTTCTGAGGAACCTGCATCTCCACCCCGTGCACAATCTGCTCGGATCTGCATAGAAGGCTCTCGCCTGCTTTTGCAACCAGCATGAAATAAGCTGCAGTCAGGCACAAATAAAAGATGTGGAGAGACAGGAAGGAAGAATTGTGTGGCAGACAAATATGCCATAAAACTAGATAGGTGATGAGTGAAAGGCCATTAAGGAAGCATGGCTCACTGCATTTTTCATTAATCTGTTGTTTTACGACCATTTAAAACACTTTTTGTCAAAATGCTGCTGAGTCTTCCTCTTCGTATAGTTTAAGCACTACACCAAAACAAAAGCACAATGTTGCTATTAGCATGACACCTAATAGTTGTGCAAAGAGACAAACAGCGACACAGCACATGCTGAATTGAGTTAATTTAGATCATTACAATAAATTAGTTTTTTAATTCCCAACTACAGAAAGGAAGAAAAAAATGTACAGTTTTGACGCAATTTAAATTGATTTCTGACCATTCATCTACTTTCCTTTTCACTTCAGCTATACACAATCCAAATACTTCCTTCATAATGAACTATGTTTCTCCTAACAAACTAGAAAACAAAATACATAGGTTGATGCTTAGTTCCCTAGAAAATATTAGGGCCCAAAGCATAGAATTTCCAAAAGAATCAAGTGTTTACAATAAGCATGGAGTCCAATAAACCATGGCTCCAAAGAGCCACAATTAACACCACCAGGAAGCAGAAACCATGATTACATTTAAGTGCAGATTTGTTGCACCTGGAGTGAAATACTATTTCAGATAGATTAATGGAGAAACCAGCCATCTACATTCCAATATGATATGAAAAACTGGCATGGTGGTGGTATCTGTTTGGCATTGTCTGATCATAGCCTTCTTTAACCTGAACATTGTGTTAAAAAATCCCCTAGAAAGTAGGCATGGATCAGCAAGGTTTTAGTAACCATACAAAAGGCCGAAGAGGGGGGAAAAACATTAATAAAACTTTTCTGCCTTTTTATATAACATTAAATACATTCATTAAAGTAATTATTTGAAGAAAAGTATAGGCTAATGTATGGGATCCTGCATTAAATTTCCATACTTCTTAAGATCTTAATATACTGAAGCACAAAAATAAACAGCTGAAAAATAAAACAGTTGAAAGTTCAAGTGTGTGAGACATCTCTTCCCCTTTCTCTTCCCTTATCCAAATGACTTAATTAAGCTCATGTTTCATACACCCATGTTCTCCTGAGGGCAGAGTCCTGCAGAAAGTGACAGTGACAGGAAACAAAGGCAGTGACAGAAAAGAATCCTCAGAAGAAAGGACAGTTACCTTCTATTGCTGCCTTAAAAAGCATGCCTCTTTTTTTTTTTGAGGAAAGGAACCATTTAAATGCAAACAACTATATTAATGCAACATTCAGCTCAGATGTTATGCAAAATCTAGTAACCCAGTTCAGAGTTACTGCTACCATAACTGTTATTCAGCTGCACTCAACGTATTAAGTAATGTTGTATGCAGGAATGCATTAGGTACCTTAAAAAATTCAGCTTAAGGAGGAGAGGTTGACCTAGAAATAAACTCTGGTTTGGTCCGCAGCCCCATTCCACCCTTCCCTGCCCCTCCTCCCCCCCCCAAGAGATATAGAGATGCAATCAATTTTTTGTACACTCCTAGCTTTGAAAAAAATTACTCACCAAACTAGCAGTAAGTGAAGGTGCTGACTGCCCAAGTGCTTGGTAGTGCATGCGAACAAGATTAGAGGTTTCTGCGGGTTGCCACAGATGCTGTCCAGTTGTACTGGGAAGCAGATACTTGCCTGTCAAGTTAAGAAAGAGTGTGTTAAAATATTAGATGTTATAGATGAGGCTATGCAATGAGCAGAGGTTACTGTAAGATAACACTCTTACCATTGTAAAACATTTGTTTCTTTCACTTACCCTGAGCAGAGGGGATTCCATCAAAACAGAATTCATACTACTCACTTACTAGTCCTTCACAAGCTACACTTCTCTTCGGCAAATCCATTTTTTCAATAGTCTTACAACTGTACCATTTTCCTACCTAGAAACACAGCTATGCAACAACAGATGCAAACATGCAGAATAGCAGGTCTGAACCACGGAAACCTAAATTCTGAAGGCTAGCCAAAAAGAAAAATAATGAAAATAAAAATATGTTTCTATCTACCCCTTGACAGAGCAAGGTCTGCAGTAGAAAGTGAGGTTTATTGGAGTAAGGCACCTACTATGTGGGTAACAATTACACTAGCCTGTGAGTGGGACTATTCTTCTATTCGAAAATTCCTTATAATCTACCTAATTTCCTCATAATCTACCTAATAGGAACCACTCAGTTCCCAGGAAAGTATCCTTACCCAGCATCCCAAGTAAGGGGAGATCCCCAAGGCGCAGGCCAGCCGTTCCTCAGGAGTGCTCGCACTGGGCTCCCGAGGAGCACCTGATAGACCCCTCCTTGGTGGCTGCTGCGCTCACCAGCCAGCGGCATCACTTCATTGTGGCCAGCAAGCTCAGGACCAGGGCAACGGAAGGTCAGACGCCCGATCAAAGCACTGCCGCTCAGTCTGGATCGTCGCCCCACGGGTACTAATTAGGAGCAGAAAGCACCTCTGGTTCAGGAAGCCCCTGAGCTGCAAACTAGCAGCAGGGAAAATACTCAGGGAATTACATTAAGAAGACAAGTATGTAATGATACTGTTCCTTTTTGCTTACTTCCAGCCACTGCCAAGAAACAGGACACGAGACTATAAACTGGTCTTAGCAAATATTATAGAGTCATAGAACGGTTTAGGTTGGAAGGGACCTTGCAGATCATCGAGTTCCAACCCCCCTGCCATAGGCAGGGACACCAATATGTCCATCTTAAGTTCTTAGTTATCTCTGAAAACTATGCAAAAGTGACACAATCACACTACTAAAGCAACTGGCTTCTCTCAGAAGACCAACAAGGTAATGCAATGCTACAATCCAAAAGTTTTTTTTTTTCCCTAAAGCAAATCTAGGTTCAAAAACACAATGCAAAATTCTGACTGAACAGCTCAAATTAAAAAACATCTTCCATACCACACATCCTAAACCTTTGTTTCCTGAAATTACTAATTCCTACCTCATTAATCTCGTCAACTCAGAGAACTATGGAGTGGGTATGCGCATGACACGGTATTTGCACGCTGACTGATGGACACAGGTTTGCCAGGAAATCAAAGGCCTCAGCTTCCTAACTTTATTTTTAACAGCAGATCCACAGAGAGCTGCTGAGGTCTCTGGGAACTGACCGTCTTGGGAGTTAGAAAGTTCCCAAGCAGCATCACAGGATGGTCATTTTAATGCTTCCCAATTAGTCTTCAAAATGTGCTATTGTTCGTTGTTACACTGGTAAAGCGGAACTCATAGACATTTTTCACACAATTTGCTAACAGCTTGCCCAAGAATAGAAGAAAAACGTACAACAAAGCTGTGGTTTCTTGCCCAATTATCCAGGATAAGTTTTCCAGAACCGGAAAAACTGAACTCATTTCTCATCGGCTGTCTATCAAATTCTGCTTACCTTTTTATAGGTAGACTCCCACCATCCTCAACCAAAAGGATGCTATAAAAAGCTTAAGGCATTGATTGCAACATCTGTATCTTTGATATTCCATTGATGTCAGTGACATACGCAGTCAGTTACAGCTTATGTCTACCACCTCAAATGACTAATTCCTTCTCATCCAGCCAGGAAAAAGAGAATTAAAAAGTGAGTGGGAAAAACTAAATTATGCATACCTTGCCTTTAAAGAGGTATGTTTTCTTTCTTAAATGCTTTCCACATCAAAAGAGGTCTATGTATTTTCTTCACTTGCTTTTTGATTCCTCTCCTGAGAGTCAGTGGCAAGATGAGGTTCTTGGGGTGAAACCAGGCATTTCCTAGTGCTGAGTCCCCAGTTACAAAGACAAGACAGCTCCAAACAAGAGATCACACCACTAATGGTAACACCAGTAAAATACTTTAGCAAAACCTATTTTGTCAAGCAGACACACATTATGCAAATCCCCCTTAGAAACTCCGTATTGACCCACTTTTAGAAGCCACCAGAAAAATTACATTAAACAATTTGTAACTTCATCACTGTACCATACTCCTAGTGCATTTTATCATCATAGGAATCGATACTTGAAAAGCAATAGTTTTTCTCTGATCTTTAGAACAAAGGAGAATGCAAGCAAGAAAGAGATCTGTTTTAATAAAGCTTGTTCTAAAACTGGGGAAGAGCGTCACTCTTTGGTAAACCAACGCACCTTCTAGCAGGGGTTTGAAACAAGTCTCAAAATCCCTTGTCAGACACTAGGCCTTTCCCAGACTGCACTAACTTTTATTTCAGGTGAATCCTACTGAGCTTCCCAAGAAAAAAAAGTGGAAGACAATCATTTGTATTTTGTCCACAAATTAATCTAATTTTGTTTAAGTTTGGATCCCAAGCAAAAAAAAAAGTTTAAATAACAAGTTAATGAAGTCCAGGAAGAAAAAGGCATATGAGAAATAAGTGCTATTATTAATGCTTGCACTTACTTTTTGTTTTAAATGGGAGCCAGATCCAAAACATGGAAAGCTAATATTGTGATTCCTGTTCGTGTCAGTCACTCAGCAGAGCAGAGCGCTCTGTACCTTATCATGTGCAGGGCTTTGCTGACAAAGAACATCTCCAATAGCCACCTTTATTCTTTGTCCTTTGTAGGCACCTATATTTTTACTCAGTCTTTATCTTCGTCAAACATCTGGAAGAAAGTCTAAGATATGTTGGTACAGAGGCCAGAGGAGAGGCAATCCTACTCTTTACGACAACAAAATCTTGTACAAAGCGCTCCCTTCAACTGTAAGATTTTCCCTGACTGACAACAGAGCAGAGTATATTAGCTTAGCATCAGAGCCAGTATCTGCACTGTAAGAATTCACTTAATATTCCATTATTTCTTTTGCAAGATTAACCTCTAGAAATACTTAAAATAATGCTGGAGGGCCCACAGAGTAGCTAATTAGGCAGTTGACACGATCAAAATAGCCAATGAAAGCATGAGCATGTGAGATGCTGGAGTAATCTCTCTTCCCATCCTCACCCCAAACAGGAGCCCTGAGGGCACCTCCGATTTCACAGCATACTGAAATTATGACAAGTGTAGCAGATTGTCTAGAACTCCAGTTCTCCTTTTCATAGTACATCCATATATGCTTTTAAACACAGAACTGGCATATAATAAATATGCTTTCTATAGAAGCAAAAATAGCCATGTCTTATGCAAAAAGATGGTAACAGATAAATCTCTTATCTGAGAATAACAGTAACCTTTATGCAGAAAGATACTACCAGGAGATCAGCAGTTACTAAGGCCAACTGCAACAAAATATCCGGAAAATAACAACTGTACTTTAAAAACAGCGTTTCTTAAAATAAGAAAAGTTGGACATAAAGGTTTTTACATTGCCAAAAGCAAATGGAACATCAGCAACTTACAGAAAAAAAAATCTTCCACAACTCGGACCCTAATGAGGGATTAGGATGTCACTGCATTAAAATACCACACAATAAACAATCCCTGCCCACAATGAGTTAGTGAGCAACTCTCCCTGAATTCCTCCCTTTAAAAAAATAAATTCAATAATCCCCTCAGACTATCCACTCCTCCTTTGTCTTGCTGCTACTACTCCTACGCTTTTTCCTGCTAGTTTCATTCATAATTGTATGCCTTTTCCACCTTTTACATTTTAATAACCCCCTTGAATTTACACGTAACCACACTTTTCCTCCTTAAGTGATTTAAATATCAGTATTACACACAAAACTTGAGCTGAAATGCATTACTGATTTTCACACTGCATTCATTTCTGCCATCAAGTTTAATGCTCCAAGCATCTGCTTTCTGACTTGTGGGGGTCAGAGAGGAAGATGTCACCCCAGCTCCACCTCATCCCTTCCATCTTAAGTTGGCATTTTCGTCCACATACAGCACATAAACGCTGCCAGCGCTCAGGGTAATCTCCATCTAACAACAGACCATTGCTGCACTGATAGCAATTTTCTTATTACTTTCATCAGCTGTTGATACAGATGAGTCACCTGCTGACACAAGTCCTCTACCTCTGTCTTACTCAGCCTCCAGCACGGCCTTAGATTTCCTCCCACACCTTCTGGAGAGGCTTTGCTGGCATTTCCGCTGCCCTTCCTGTGCCTGAAACTATCAGGACGGCCTGAAGTCACAGCACCGTTTGTAACTAATGGCATCTCTTCCCACATCTGAACGCAATCCTCGTTAGTCCAGCACATTTATCAAAATGCATTTCAGTGCATTTCGGTGACTTACGTTGATTATGGAATGGTAATAACTTAGCATTATTCAGTGGTATTACATAATCATTGGCAGACATAGGGAATACATCACTGGAGTTCAGTGTCTTCTTCCCCTTGAACTTGCCTCTTCTCTGGTTAGCTTCCTTTATAATGTATATTTGTAGAAAGTCCAAACAGAATCTTTGTTACTTGTTACTCCTATTGCATCCAGTGTGTGCAAACTTGCTGTATGCCTTACTGTATAAGCCCAAAAGAGACTAAAAAACACATACGCTTCCTCAAAGATCAGTCACAGAAGGTGAGCTTTGCTTTATTCTAATGAGAAAAATCTTTCCTACTACTAAAGTATTACTTTCCTTCCTCACTTCTCAAATCCATATCCCAATGGGATGGCTGAGAATTACTAAATGAGCTTAAATCTAATACCTATAAATCTTCCATTTTCAGTTCTAATTTAGAAATTGCTTGTCTCAGATCTTCAGCAGTCTGATGTTTTAACAATTGCATGTGATGGAGAAAGCTTCCTGGCATCCAAGTAAGTTTTTGCCTTTACTTAGGACAGTGTAGATTGCACTGCTGGAAAGTCTGTTTGTAGTTAGTCAAAATGCAAAGATAAATACAGAGCAAGCATCTTAACAGTTTTCGATGGAAATAGTTTTTACTTAAAATATTAAAAGCAGTTCTCCATTACACAATTGTGCATAGAGGACAAGTACCTACTTTGCTAAAATGGAAGCATCTGGATTTGGGCTGACGGTAACTATTGACACAATTAGTACAAAGCAGAAGCTCTGCGTATGATTAGAATATACCACAGACTGAACTGAAGCAAGCATCAACACGTTTGTGCTACCTGCTGTGAAATAGCAGCCTTCAAAATAGCTTCTTGACATCCTGACATCTTTAAGGCAAGGGCCAAGAAATACTTATTTCACTTAATTATTTTGATAAATCAATTTTACATATTTATGACATAAGTACAGATTATTTAAAAGCTGTTCAGAAAGCTGGATTCCTCTCCCTCACTACTCTGAATTAAAAAAAATTGTAACCTTAAATCAAGAAATGAATTCTGTGCTCAAGTCAGACCCACCCAGCACGGTTTCAAGTGGGTTGCTCAGTCCACCCCTCTCTCTGGGGAGCCTTACGAGCACGAGCTACCTCAGAGCAACAGGAACAAGTCATGGTGGACAACAAACCTGGACCCTACTGCAGATCGCTCCGGGTCATCAAAATGCGCTGAAAGGAAACACAGTTGGGTGCTTCTCCCTCCTCCTATTCCTTCTGCTTTTCTCCCAAAAAACCAGACAGAACAACCCATTGACAGGTCTCGCTGCCAATGAAGGGAAGACTGAAGCCACCCCCTGCCACCTCAGCTCCCCAGCAGCAGTGGCAGCCCCAGCAGGTTGCAGAGCAGCCACCAACACACACAAACAGCCTGGGGAGCGGGAGCAGTAGGAATTGGAAACCAAAGCCGGGGGCAACATGCTATCACTTTCCTTCCCAGAGATACGTGAAGCCTCACTACAGCTTCAGACACCCGCCAGGTGAAAAGCAAAGAGCCTCCCACATCCGTATTTTACCATCAGGTTAGAGCACCCTGCTTCATTGCTTCAAATTTAACAGTCCCAAGCAGCCCAGCTGTACAAAATGACGTGGAGACTGTAAATTCTATCTCTGACATCAGGGTCTGTTCTCACATCAGGGGCGTGGGGTGGAATTAAAGCTTGTAATTCCTGTTAGCTGTAACTGGAAAGCAAAAGAATAGTGAGTGCATTTAAAGCCATAATTAGGACTTTTCAATATTTTGCCTATTATTTCACTGTAGCTGCACCAACAAACCACAGTAAAGTTTCAAATGACTGCCAGGAGGCAAAAAAGTTACCATTTTACTCATGCCTCAATATTTATTGCCCATGTCTTAAGAAAATTAGCATATTTTGCATATTATTCAGCTGCACATGGTTGAAGCTAATGGACAATGCCAATGTCCCAGTCTGATGCAAGAGGCGAAATTCTTCTTTCAACCAATCTGTCCACTAAACATAACATTACTCAGTTAAGCCTATAATTACAACTGAATAAATTATAATTTCTTTTGTTACTGTACAAGAAGCCCTTGCAAAAAAAATTCTGTTACACTCATTACAGATATTTCACTTTTTGATGCACTACAAAATCTTAAAATTCTCTATCTTGGTTTCACTTTCTCAAATCAAATGAAGAAGTAGTATCTGGTCATGCATGAACTAAATGTGGACCACCAAACACAAAACTCTGGGCTGAGATTATGATTTTAAAAAAACCCAATAGATCTGTCTTAAAATATCATTAATATTGGCAAAACTGCAACAGGACATATCCAGTTTTGGATCAGAAACTAGCAGGATACAGATTTAGAACCACATCCAAAAAATATATATATATTTAAAAAAAATAAAGCCTCCAATAATTACAAAGAGGTTCAGATTCAAGAGCGTTTTTAAGTCAGTCACCAAGAATAAGTTGTCACATATGGTTAGCTTTCCTCCCAGAAATCAATTGGAACAAATTTCTCTCCCTGAAAGACATTTATAAGACCATACAGAATTTTGGTCATATGGAAAGTACTCAAAAGTTCCTCTGCTAACAGGTACTCACTGAAGTTACATTTATATTTTGACTGTTTGCAATCTATTACTGAAGTACTGTGACAGTAATAATAATAATAAATAAATAAGTAATAATAAATAAATAGTAAAATATTTCAAGGGCATTTAGGATCTCCAGCAAATCTCTCTAGTTTTATTTAGATTTAGGCGGCGAAGGCAACACTTGTTTCTGGGGGGTTTGTTTTTGTTTGTATTTCTTTATTTGCTTTAGTTTTCCAAACCAAAAATGTCTACTGCAATAGCAGTGTTAGCCAGCTGGTGACCCTGATGCCTATATGATAAAAAACCTTACAGCCTGAAGTTATCATTTACAACTCTATTTCCCCACCTCCCAACTCTATTGAAACACAACTCAGCAAAATAATTAGTTGGAGATATCTTATTTATCAGTGAGCTCAGAGATAGGCACATTCTGCTGCTTGCTTTTCTTTATCTTACCCACAAATAGAGCCTTTTTACAAACTTACAGACTGCCAGTCCATTTTACAATACAATCCTAATACACAGATGTTTCTGCTTCTCTTTCACACTTTTCCCCAGTTTACACCCGTTCTAGAAAAATTTGAAGGTCCAGTTCTGAAGGTGATAATAGGAGAAAAAAACAGAAATTTAAGGTTAAGACTTGGTAGCATGATGCACATTAAACTGGACTACACCTAAGTGATGATGAGGCAGTTGTATTGCTCCTTCTGAAAGGAGCATTCAAAATTCTGAAATTTTGCAAAACTAAGAATCCTGCACACCAAGAGCTCAGAGATAGCTCTTACCTGCAACTCTGAATACTGGCAGACTTGCAACCAAGTTGTACCTAAAATAAACATGCTCTAATTTTAAGAACTTCAGAAAATTCAATATTGTTCATTTCAACCACCAAGTGGACAGCTACTTCAGCCAGCTGCCCATATCCTTTGCTCACAACTCTATACCATCTCAACACTTGGGTTTTTGCTACCGGCTTAATAGAAATTAGGACAAGATAGGAAACAAACATCTTCCATTGCATTATGAAGAAAATGCCCAGCAACTCTATTACAAATGACAAGCATGGTGATGTTTCAACACGCTACTTTCTCCACAGTTCCTACTATGACCGCTATTTTTCTTTCATGTATACGTTGCTACATCAGATAATGAAAGAAATTATTTGTAACTACATGCTTAGAGTAACTTTTCAAAAGGGGAAGCTTCCTAATAGAAAAGACCCCGCCCCTGTTTTCACTGGAAAACATCTATAAACTTTTCCATTGAAGCCTTCAAACTTCCTCCTAACGATGAAGCACAGAAAGCACTTTTCCCTCTCCTCAAACGTTTCTCAAGCTGTACATTCAACTTATGTTAAAGCGTTTACCCTGGAGCAAGCCAGTACAATTTCTCTCCACGTGTGGTCAGATCATTGTCTTCACAACATCCACTCGAAAGTATCCATAGGTGAAAAAGGAAGAACAAGCCTGTGGACAATGCAGTCTTGATGCGCAATTATAATTTATTTATAAATACACTGCAGAGACAGTTTTGCACTAAGGAGCTCAGGTACTAGCAACAGCAGGACTGCAGCCCCACCGAGCTCAGATTTAGGTAATAAGCTGATTAAACCCAAGCATTTAACTAAGTGCAGGCAAGTTTTTTCATGCGTGCTTCTACAGTTATATTGCTACACATGCTTGAGCCAGTTAATTCAACAGCTCTTGTGTTATTTCTTAAGGAGATACAACTCAAACTTCAGAAATCTAATATACATATTCATTTTCCCCAAATTTTATTTTTCCACTATGACAAATGACTCTTAACAACTTTCAAGCTGCTTTTATAAGCGTCCCAAAGAGGGTTAAACTCTACTTCTCCACCCTTCAAAACAGGCAACTTGCAAATGTATCTGCTAATTAGGCACTCCACTGCTACAGTTTGCTTTGATCTCAACAACAATCAACTTCTCATGTTCTGATGATAAAAACACTATTAAGCAGCAATCGAGGAGTTAAAGGCAAAATAATGAGACAGGAATACAATATCTCCTGTTCTCACCTCAGACTAGTACATGATGCAGACTCCAGATGTGTCAAAGAATATGTAAATTATCTTGCTAGGCGCACAGGGAAGTTTAAAAAAAAAATCAACTCAACTATGCAGGTTGATTGAAGCCTTAAATGATGAAGGTAACTGACAATGACAAATATAATCTAATGTCATCTCAACTACCAGTGCACCGAGAACCATTTAAAAATGCGTATTTCACAGTAGAATATATTTACTTCAGCTTAGAAGACAGCTTTACGCGGTATGCTTTAAAGAACCATTTTCTCAGGTGTGTAATTACAGAATAGATGGCTTCTATCTCTTCCTACTAATTGTGGAAGAAGTTTAACACCTGGTACGGTGCTTTGAAGAAGACTTTGAGGAAGGCAGTGAAAAGACTCCAGGACAAGCTCTGGGTAAGCGGCGCTACTGAGTGAAGCGTGTTGTGCCTGTCCTCACGCACATCTGGCTGTTGAACCTTCCCACCTTCTGCACGGCGGAACGGAGTGGTGTTGGCACCAGTGCCCTCCCTCCACTGCTGTCAGGGAGAGCCCTCAGGCAGCTGTGGCTGGAAAGACTTTCTAAACTGAGTACATTCAGTCCCGTCATGCATCACAAAGATAAAAGCGATTTTGAAACATACTTCTGCTCTGATATGTGAGGGGAGGAAAAGGCAGGAAATAAAATCTCCTACAAGAAGGCACGTCTGACAGCTTCGCTGCTGGCAGCCATCCTTCCCCCGCATCCCACAGCATCCTGGCTTCTGGAGCCGGAGACAGGCCAACAGAGCCCACCAAGCTGTATCCCTACAGCCAGCCATGAAATCATAGGGCTTTTTATGGAGTGGCACGTACATAATTAAGTAGTCCCATAACTGGAAGTCAGTAAACAATTTTGATATCGTACAGAGGAAATAGGGAACACTTCCCCTTATCTACACCAAGGGTAATAAAAATAATCTTTTTAAATTGCCAATAAAATGATCACACTGTAGTTATGACAAGCAGTTGTACAGAATGTGAAGGTACCTTTCCCAAAGAGGTTTCAAAGTACCAGTCATGTGATTTTATGCACAACTGTCCCCATCCACCAAGCTGTATCAAGTATCTGACACTTAATGCACTAATCTGCATTTTCAACAATATTAATGGGGAAAAAAATAATTTATACAGCATAAACTTTCTGAAAACTCTGGATTTCTACCACGGCCAACTGCTCCCTGTACGAACAGGGAAAACCTCCCCCTTCCAAATCCTGCCAGCACGTGCCAACCCATGGATAAGAGAACAGCTTGTTCTTCATGGCCCATAAAGCTGTTGATCTTTCTGCTAATTAGTGTTAGTAGAGTGATGAATCTCTGATGCAAAAAACCAGTCTGAGAATCCCCAAGTTCATTTCAAATCAACGACAGATTAGTTACATGGGAATAGCAATAATTGCTGAGCATATCTGGATGACTGATGACTCAGAGGTGGAAAACTGATCAAAGCAGGAATATTAGAGAAGGAAAAAAAAAATATATACTTCCCAAGATTTCTTAGTTTCTAGCTCTCCACTAGATCATGAAGCAATTTCATTAATGTAAAGTGCTTTAGGATCTTTAGATTAAAGATTCCATAAAATGAAATCTGTATGTCTTATGTCACCAGCATTTGCGTAAGATCAATTTAAGGTTAGCAAGATAACAGCCCTACAACAATTAGAGACAATTAGCCCAGCAGGAAGTCTGTTTCCAGGCAGTTATTGATGAGATAACAGGAAGCAAGATAAAAATTTCAAACTATAGGTAACAAAAGTGTATTTTTTTTCCTTTATATCTAACTGCAGAGCTTATCAGTACAGTATAGATAGAACCGAGCTAGCTGCAGCACTCTGCAAAATACAGACTCTTCCCAGCAATATGCTCTCATACCTTTCAGAAGTAGAAACAGAGATAGCAATCTCCAAAAATCTCCAAATCTCTAGCTGCACCAGAGCAGCTGAGGAGACTGAGCAGAGCTGCACCGCACACCAGGCTGCAAACCGAGGAGCAGCAATGGGACATGAAAGCAAGGCCAATTCGATTTGCTTGTCCAAGTGATTTGCCAGGTTAACCCCCTCCACAGCAAAAGCTCATTTAATTTCTCAGCCTTTCGCATTACTTTCTGCCACAAATTATATTCAAGTGTCTCTGAATACAGCAAACTAAAATCTGTAGACAATTTAAGCCAAAAAAACCCTCTGACTGTAGACAGCCCTTTGAAGTTTGTAGAGATCAAGAAAACCAGCCACCACAAAAAAAAAAGCAGCTTTTTAATTAAATATCTTTTCTCCTGATTAGAAGCAAGTTTTAAAGCCCAAGCCTGTGCACTGTCAGGAATCCTTAAGAAGGCAGTCTAAGGCTAGGGCAAGAGGTATTTAAATACACATGTACACACAGAAGTGTATTGTCCCCGCAAGAACAGAGCTGACCTCCCCCAGCCACGCTTTGCTCCCAGCCTGTCCAGCGCTCCTCCAGTGCCCCTGCTCCAGAGGGACCCGGTGTCCTTCCGAAGCTGAGAATTTTTCCTTCTATATTTGACCTCGGGCTATTAAATGAGCAGCTACAGCTCAGCTTTGCAGCAGGGCTTATTCTGCAGTTGAACAAACTGCACGAGGATTGTGCTTTACACCATCTGCGCCGCAAGCGGAACTTTTAAAGCTCCAGTTTACTTCCCAGGTAAAGGAAGCACTGTTACAGGAGTGTGTGCACACAGGGAAGGGAGAAGTTGGAGCAGGAGAGGGGTTACAATGCAGAAGCAGCAGAAGAGGAGAAAGGCAAAACACTGATTATTTTATGTAAGTGGCTTTGCTGCCCCAAAACACTTGCTTTATAACCCCTTTGGAAACACAACATGCTAAATTAAAAAAGGAAATGGTTAAAAATTACTTCCAAATACTTTTATTCTGAAGTTGCTTTATCTTATGAATGCTTATGTTTAGCAACTGCCATCATGAAATACTATTTTTTATCATTTCTTTCTATTAAGCAGTACTGCTAGCACTTCAAAGCAAGAACTATATAGAGTAGATTTGCTAGACTAATAGCAGGCCACATCCAATAAAGTCTTTTCACTCCAAATTCTCTCTTTCTCCAAAAGTCTTCCTCAGTGCCTTCCTTGAGAACGAAGATTAAGGCAAGCAACTGTCGCAACAATTAGACTGAAGTGACTTTTCCAATATATAATAGCATGGTGTCTCCGGAAGGCAGTATTCATTTCTTTTATTGGCCAAACTTTATTTAATATCATTGGTTCCCCAGAGATTTTCAACAGGAAGCAAGAGTAGATTTATTCTCAAAAACATTTAGTTTTCTTCAACTCCAAAAAGCATTCTTTTCTTGTCACTGAAAACATGTGGTTGCTAGATTGCTTCAAACTGGGTAATTCAGGGGGGAAAAAAAAAAAAAGTGGGTTCCAGTTGCCCTGAAGCTGTGTAGAATGTAAGTTCAGTTTGTATCCCACATCTCCAAGTTTCCAGATCTCCTCTCCCTTGTGTTGATTTCCCACTGGAAAGACCTTTTACATCATTCTCACTTTTTCCTCACATTCCTATATAAAGAGTTTTGTAATTTACTTTAGCCAATTCAGAATAGTAGGTTCTCAGTAACTGTAATCCTTCAGGTTTCGTAAGTCTCATTCAACACATTGCAACAATATAGATTTTATTTCTTCTCGTATGTCATGCGTGACATTATTCCCTCTTGTAAAGCCAAATAAACTCATTTATTTGGGAACTATTCCCAGAGATTGAAAATGTTATCTATTTACCTCTATTAGTATTCAGCCCTGCAGGATTTGAACCATCCTGTTTTAATTAAACAAATTAAATTTTTAGTTTTGTTTTTATCATTAATACTACTTATGCTGTACAGCTCAATAATATTGTGTTTTTAACAGCAAAGGGGAAGTCAAAGTAACACACAAAGCAAAACTCACTTATTTTCAAATATTTGGAGTTAGCAATCAGCATAGGAATACTCTGCAAATTTGTAAGCTTACTCCCACTTAATGTATTTAACTTAATGAGTTGTGCAAAGGTAACATTTTTGAACAAGATGTAGAGACTGTACCTTAACAATTTCAAAAACACCATTCTGAGCTATTTTCCAATGAATTGATGCCCATTGTTCAGCTAGCACTTAATTTAAAAGAGTATCAAAAGCAATAAAACAGAAGTAAGAATAAAGGAAGACAGTAATCATTGTAAAGTGACATTAAAGATCAAGAACTTTTCCAAATGACAAGTCTCCAAATATTTTTTTTTTTGCCTTATGGACCACAAGTATCTTTTCAGAAACATTAAGACTCAAAGAGAAATTAGCGAGGGGATGCGTGAGCACAGAAGTAAACCCAACCCAAGGACACATCAGCTCACTCATTTTAATGGAAAGCCTTCTCGTCTTCTCCCACCTCTGCTTCTTTTTTTAATGACACTGTGATTCCCGTAGTTTAAAATCAGAACAGTGAGCCACTCTTAAGCATTAAAGAAACTAAAAAAACAAACCCCAAAACTTAAGAATGGAAAAAAGGTAGGTAAATACAAGCCCAAGGTAACACTGAAATGATTAACTTCAGATTACTGAGCATTTGACGCAATTCTAGGAAATAGTTCCCTATCTGCAGCAATTTCTTTAAGATCAATTTTTTTGAAAAATCCCCAAAGAATATTATGAACTTTCTGTCATGATGACTTTGATTAATTTAATCAGAATCATGAAAGTTGTTAAGGTATTTAAACTATTTTAAGACACCAAAGCCTCAGGTTCATTTAAAGTGCATTGGTAATAATAAAGCAGCAACATTATTGCACACTATATTCCCAAATCCTGACACGAAACCCTGCACAGCGTACTGCAAGCAGACAAAAAGCATATTCGTTTCCCTTTATAAAGGCCTCAAGTAATAATTCAAATATAAAGACCAGAGACTATAGCAGCAGAGCACATTTGCTTCATTTGTTTTTGATTAGGCTGCCTTCTCCCTCTTTATCTGGAGGACTTATACAGGAAACTTACATTTTTAAAGACCACCACCATGCTTTAGAGTTAAAATTAAAAACCCACACCAACTCTTGCTGAAATAATAAATAGCGTGCTGGCAATTTTTAGCTTCAATAAAACATTAGTTTGGTCTACACTTCCAAGTTTTTAGAGTAGTAACACTCCAGAGAGACAGAGAGTTCACTGATACAGTTAGCAAAATTGACACTTCAGACTGCTTTAAGTCACGTATCTTCCACAAAAGCCCATACAGATCACAAAAACTCTTTATGCTGTTTCTGAAATCTTCGTAATACAACTCCTGATAAAAGGGAAACAGCAAATCTTACCCTAGTTGCACTAAAAATCACAGCAATGACATGCTGATGTGACACAAGAAGTTCCCATAGGAGTATCTGTCTTCCCTTCATAGAAAATATTAGATAAATTAATTTATTGACATTTTTTAAAAAAGTATTATTTGTCACTCAGAGATGTTGTAAGCTCCTGATTAGAGACAATTTTAAGCTACTGATTACAAAGAAGTATTGCAATAGCTTACTGGAGCTTCTTCCAGCGTAAGGAAAGGGAGAGGGGTGGGAAGGAAGAGAGAAAAACAAATATTTTAAAAGCACTTCCGAGAAGCTTATGGCAGAAGAGTCAAAGTCAGCTCTATCCACTGTGGCACCGTTTTTCAACCCGGAACAAAAAATACCTCTGAGCAACATACAGAATTTAGAGACAGAAGACAGTCACATCTTAAGCAAATGCCATTTCAACTTCCTCTAACTTGAATTTCACCTGTTTGATTTCGCAATCAATCAAAATCACTTGAACAGATAAAACAAGATGTTGAGTCTCAAATTTTCCCTTCCACTAAATTCACTGAAATCCATTGCCTATCTCACCAAGTATTTAATATCCTGTTTTTCACAACGAATTCTTCAAGCTGTTAAAAATTGTGCTCTTCAGGAATGTGTCTACTTGCCAAATTCTAGTGAATTTTAAAATTCTCGAAATACACAAAGCAAGTGACAGTTTATCTGTCCCAGTGTTTTCACATTCATTTCACTCCACACTCAAAAATAATCATTCTTCAGCGACAGCCACAGCCGTACAGCTCCCAGGACACAATCATGATTTCCCCATCTGGCATCTTCCACAGACACTATAAGGTCAGGGAGGGCCTGAGCCCTCCTCAAGCATCCTGCTACTTCTGCAAAGCTCCATGGAGGAGAAGTTGCAGTCCACAGTCAGTGACTACCTGGTAATGCCCCTCCTCCACTGCAAGGACTCCACCAGCCAGATAAGGCCAAATTGCCTTTTCTTTAATGAAGTCAAGTCTGAAGGGACCATCTGTGCACTTCAGCCCTTTGAGGAAAAGAAGATGTATATGATCCCAAGGATGAATGCATGCGAGCGCATCTCAAACAACCCTTATGCTGCCAAATTAAGTCAGCAAGATAAATGCCACGTTCCTGGAAGTTTTAAGAAACCAGGGAACCCATGTAGAAGAGACTTCATGGAAACTCCAGGTGGAGCTCAGACCTCCCCCGGCAAAGAGTCTGGCCACAAGGCAAACACCAGGGGTCAGGGTGCCATCAGCTCCACAGCTGCTAAACCTCCAGGCGACGTTACACACGCCCCAACTCACCAGTCAGAGCTCCTCCAAGGCTTCCTCTTCTCAGCTGCCTCCCATCTTCACTCAGTTGCCTCTTGAATTTAGAAGACTTTCTAGGGCCTGAAGAAACTTCTGGACTGCTGCATTTTCGAAAAGGCATAGGTGGGGGGGACAATATGTGATCAAGCTGCAAAGAAACAGAAAAAAAAAAGTATACATAAAGTTTAAATGCTTACCTTAATTGAAAAAAATCTAAATTACCGTTACCTAAAGATTATGTCAGTGTTGGGGGAGAGGGGAGGAGGGTGTTCACAAAGGTCTTAAGGTAATTAAATTGCTAACTGAAACCGAAAATCTTGCAAGTGCCAGATTTGTGGCTGGCTACGTAAGAAAGCCATGTTCCTCCTACATGGCTCACACCACCTGCAGCCGCACTCTCACACAATGAGCATTTTTTGCAGTGGTCCTGTCTTAAAAGTACAAGAGATCAGACTTCACCTTACTCGACCTTCCATAAAGCAGACTTTTTGCAGCTGTGAACCATCTGACCTTGCAAGCTATAAGATCTCTTTTGCCAACATTTTTCCTTGGCAATGTCTCCCCAACTTCACGGCACCAGTCACTAGATGGCACTGTACTATCAACAAAACGCAAACCGCTGCCCAGTCTAGCGAAACACTGACAAACAGATTTATCAACGCCAGTGACAAAAAAAAAAAAAGTTTAAATTATCCTGTTTATAAAACAGGCATTAATTTACATTGACTTTGAAATAATAATAAATACAGATCCTCATTTTTCAAATTCTGTTCCTGCCATCATTCCTACACAACATTTTAGCCCTCTGGTTTTGACAATACATTTAATGCCTTAACATTTGATTAAATTCACAAAAACAAAAAGCAAGTGAGCAAACACAGGCAAAGAAAGAAGGAGCAGGGATGTGAGTAAGAGTAATTAGGAGTTCTACAAGCATCCTTCGCCTTGAACTGGTGCAGTCACATGGTGTCACCATTTTGCAAACCACAAATGCTTTTCTGTAACATTTAAACCTTGATTCTTCTCACATTTTTTTAGGAGGCCAAGCACATGAAAGTCTTTAGATTTTTACAATTCATGAATGAGTTATCAGCCAGACAATCTACACATCACTTGCATACCCCCCACTGCTTTATCCTTTCTGTCCACTGAAAGGAAGGAGTCAAGGTCACCATAGTCAAATGATGAAGATTCCGTGAAGCCCATTTTTCACTTACAGTTAATCCCACAGGCAAAGTACTGTATGCCCTACAAAGCATTTCGAAACCCATGTTTAGAGTTGAGTTTCTTTTGTATTTAATATTTCAGGTTAGTTAGTGGGTTTGTTTTGGTTTTGGTTTGGGTTTTTTTTTTTTTTATTTTAGTCAAATATGCAGCTTAGTGGACATGTTTGGAGATAATTCTAAAGCATGGAGAAATACAGTGGTTTCTGAATACGCTTCTTCAGCATCTTAAGGCTCATTCATGTTCATGACAGACACTGAAGTAACTGATGAACTCACTGCCCATGCCTTTAGCAATTTCCTCAATTGATAGGTTTTGGGATCACGAAGAATATTCAATTAACCATTGCTACCATCTACCTAGAAACACAGGTACATCACAAATATTTCTATTTCCAAGTTCTAAGATAAAATTCACAAGGTGAATTTTAAAATCACTTAAAAAGGAAATGACTGACAACAGCTGGTTTCTAACAACCATTACTTTGAGACTCTTTCACATCAGTCTATAAGCAAATACTTGAACCACTCACTGACTGAGGGACAGCAACGATTGCACAATGCTGCACTTCGAATGACTCCGAGCATCTGACGACACAAGCCGATCAAGGCTTTACTGACTTATTGGCACAAACAGATACACTTTCTTAAAAGAGGTTCACACTTCAAAGTGACCAACCACAGTTTAACTCCCTTTTTCCTGGCATGAGGTTCATCAAAACTTTAAACAACAAAAAGAAAAAAAATTAAAATCAACAAATCCACTAAAGTGCCTGCACATTAGCACTGAAGTCTACACAACCCAGCGTCTTCCACCCTGTCACCTTTTCGCCTTATAACCAGGTATATAAACTTTATGGCTGCTGAAGTTACTCCCACAATGAACAGACTTGCACATCACACAACATGGAGTCGGATTACAAAACTCATTATTTCCAATTAAGCTGTCCTCCTTTTCCACAGCTTCCAGGGTTTCAGAAGAAACTTTAAGACGGCGGTATAATATAGAACAGCACAGTATTGTCCAGGTCCTCAGTTCGTATTTAAGATGCTTTTCCACTGTCCAAACTGGCAGCTTCAGAAAAGTATGACATTCGAAAGCTGAGACAGTTTAAGTATTAGCCCCCATTACCTCATCTTTTAACAGCAATGCCCTGACAGCGTTCTCTTGCAAAGGTACCTCCTTGTTGCTAAGTGACTCCACCACAACTAAAATTTCTGGTTGATACAATTCCAGCACCAACTTTGGGCACACAAGTTCTCAACAATACAAACTTCTTGAAAGACTTGCATGGAAATGGAGAAGGAGACCAGGGGACCGGGCCTTGGCCACCAGGAGAGAAGTTACCAGCCAGAAGGAAGTAATTTTGACCTACATGAACTGGCCATGCCTGAGGTCCTACATGTAGGTAATTCTTGGGAACAGGACTGAGGAGAAAAAAAAGGGATGGGAAAGAGGGGAGATATCCTTCCCACCAACACTTTTCAACATGATGTCCTCAATTAGAAAGTCCATCTGCAATCCTCTGACATGAGAAATACGTGAACAAAATGCCATTTCTGAAATTTTGCATTTTTTAAACACAACAGCCTCAAAGTGAGATTCTGTTGAAGGAGAACATGATTCTATTACATGGAAATAACAAAACAAAAATAAGCGGTCTTGCATATGACAAATTAAGGACCAAAATATCACAGCAACATTAGGTTTCACTAAGTGTTTCTTGGGGGCAGAAGGACACCTTAATATAGGAACAGTCAAATTCACTATAGTAGATGACCCTGACACGGATCTGTCAGCTGGCTTTCAGCTGGATGTAGAGAGCTGTATCTCATCACCTGAAGCAACTATACCGAAGACATTATATGGTATAGCACTACAAAGAAAGAATATGAAAATACAAGATTAAACATTTTCATATTGATGGCCAACTCCTGCTTTACACAAACAGCTACACATAAATCAGCAAAGCATTTCTGGAAGCTATCCAAAGGCATGTTTTTGCTTCCTAAGGACAAAAATAAGATGTATAGCACATAGAGCATGTATTTGAAAGGAGTCTGCACATTGTAGCTGCTGTTGTAGTAGACTGAGAAGACTAGACAAGAATATACTTTTCAACAGCCCTGACATAGCAGCTCTGGATGCTGGGGCAATATGAGGGAAATGGACTGCAGAGAGTAGCCAGGCTTGCAAGCTCCCCTGAATAATTTCTTGTGCTGCTCCCAAAGAAGAGACAGCTAGATGAACCGATTTGACCCAGAGGGGCTTTTCAGCCCCCATTCAGACCTGACTTCAAGCAGAAGCCTGTGCAGCACATGAAGAAGCTTTCTGTCCTCAACAAAACAGCCTTTCCCTCCTGCCAGGCAGAGCATTCAAGTCCAAGTAAGTGGAACCATCAGAGGACATTTTATTAGGTCTTGCTTCCTGGGAACACACAGCTGATTCTGAAGAGGTACCACACAGCACATATTCAAATCACACAAAGTGGTTAATGCAGCCAAAACAACACTATAATCATTCAACAAGAAGACTATGACATGTTTAAATACGTCTGTCATAGCAAGAACTATTCAAATTTGTCAATACTTATTTGAAAAAACTATTGGAAACCTGAATACTGTGAAAGTTCAGGTTCTGTGTCTTATCAGGGACAGATTGGACATTGCTGACCACAAGACAACACCAATGCAAGTATTCTGAGGAACAAGGGATCTACCAGAGATATTTTAAATAATTTTACTCAAGCTGCTTCTGCTCAGCACATCAAATAATTTTACCCAGCCACAATCATCACTCTGTTGGTATTTACTTCATGCTTACTAGCTATTTGGATGTGTGTCCATGCTGGATGGCATACAAGCTCAACAGAAGAACCAGAGTTTTGTTGGCTGCCCTTTTTTTTTTTTTTCCTGAAACTTGCTTGACAGTAAGTTGCAAGAAATAGAACAGCTATATCCCAGCAGGCAGTTTGCAACAGACAGACATTCATGTTATACTTCGAGGTTTTGGTCATCACATGGTGTGCCCACTGCCTTATTACTGCACTCAGGCTGCAAGCATACACTTCTCTCCGTGCTCTTTTTAATGAAATGTTAGTGACTTAAGGAGCGATAGGATAACAGAAGTCAGGTTTTCCCAGTTGTCTATGGAATTGCAGGGTGGCGGCATAAAACAATTTGAGAAGTTACTTCAGAAAAATCACTACTTCAAAGACCTATAACAGCTAAGACAAAGCACAGGAAAACAAGTATATTTGACTATCCTTTATGTATAGTATAAAGGGAGTTAAGTTCACCATTGAGTGTATACAGACTGCTCAGAGAAGGACTTTTAATCAGTACACATCTCACCACCAGTCTCTGCTGTTAATATTCACAACGCATGGGTAGTTAACTTATGTAAAAACGCTCCCTCCCCCAACATTAAATACTGAATAATTCCTTTCCAACAAAGGCACTTTGAAAGACAGAAAACACATGGCAAACTCCAAGCTATGCAGAACATACTGTTCTACAAAATTCATTTCTTCCAATTGATTTTTCTATACCTTCAATAAAAAAAACCCCTGCCTGTTTATGGTGTAGGTATGATGAATTTCTACAGAACCACTGTAAAATTTAGGATATAACGGCTTTCAGAAAACCCTATTCCTCCTCCTCCCTCCAAGAACCTTACAAAAACAAACAGACAGTATCATTAAAGGAGAGAGGCTTAAAAATTACATAGAACAGAATCATCAAAATATTCTTACCATAGACTTCTACACCTAGATTTAAAGATCCTATAGAAACATGGATGGAATTTGAATGATAGTCTCCTCCAGTTATTCAGGAATTTCCTCTAGGGAATCAGGACTGAATCAATTTACCCTCAAATAATTTTTTTTCCTGTATTTTGAAGCTATTCATTTTCTGTGTGAATAGAATCTGCTCCTATTCCTCTAAAGAAAATTATTCTCACACTGTACTAGCCGTGGACTTTTAACAGGTCATCTACTCAGAAAGGATTATCTTTATGTTTTTAAAAACCTCAGTAGCATTAAATCCAGCTGTCTACCATCATGTATTTATTCTACAGCTAGAATGAATTCTCTGCCTGATAATTACATCATCAAGTAGTCACATCAAGTACGTCAGCTCCACATGTCCTTACAAAAATTAAGGACATGACATCCAGTTCAAAATAAGACCTAGTATCACTGTTTAGAAGTACAATTTTAGCTTAGTACATAATGAAGTTGAGGCAGCCAGAAAGAAAATAATGGATTTCAGGAGAGGAAATCCACAGTACAAGAAGGTGAATGAAGCTAAGATAACACAGTCACACTGATAATGCTAGCATAAGGAAAAAAAGCTATTCTGAGCTGCTGAGATTTGTTGCAACATGGGGTGTTTTTTTCCAATAAAAATTACATTGAAATTGAGAACTGAACTCATCTGCTCAGCTCCACCTTTTCTTGAAACATCCACTATGGTTTTATTGTCCAAAATACTTCATCCCTAGCCTCCCTAAATCAGTCCATGGGCAACATGCCTACTTCCCACAGAAAAAGGGAAATAACAGTTTAAGTATTCAGTCCTAAAAATATGAACAAAGATGTTCTCTTAAGCATTTTAATTTCTTCCTTTTTAATGGTGCACAAGTCCACTCTACCTCAGGCCATGTCATATACACACATTAAATCCTAAAGTTTCCATAAAAACGCTGTGTGCTGTCACCCATTTTAAGCCTCCCCCAGCCAGGCACCAGTCCAAAAGAGACGTATCACCTGGAAAGTCTCACATCTAGTCCACTGAAAGCAAAAAAATATCCAGCATACTTTCACTGCTCAGGTTTTTTCACTAATAACCAGAGGTCCCCAAATAAAATTCTACTATTAAGTATGTTGCCAAACATGCCAAATCTCACCATATCTATCCAGATGTTTAAAGAAGCAAGAATGGAAAGCATCACACTCCAGTCCCGTGCGGACAACAGAATAGGAGCTTACCTGGTGGTGGATACTCAATTGTTCAGTAAAAACTCTCATCTTTATAAAGCTACATCTTAAGAGGAGTGTGGCTTCACAAACCTAACAAACCCCTCCTGTCTCTTCCATCTCCAGATGTAAGTCATGCCAGAAGTAAACATGCTTCTGAGGCCAGCTAAGACCTACCACTAGTTCAACAGTGCGCTTTGTAGCAAAGCAGTCTGCTAGGAACATAGATCAATCTGTTTCTTCACATTATTTACACTGGGTTCCTCACAGCACGTTGCCTCTCTATCTGGCTCCGTTGCAAGCATTTTAAACAGATGCTGAAACAATAGCCTAGCAAAGCACTTTTTTTTGAGGCAAACTACACAAACTTACTTCAGCTGGGTATAGGGGAGAAGTATGTTCTTATCACTTAAATATTCCCCCTAAAACTAATTAAGTTTGGCACAGATACATGAGTTTTGATTAGCTGCATCGACACAGAGCGCAACACAGAATACGATCTTATTAACGGATAGGATTATATCCTCCAAAAGCAAAACGCAGTTTAGGAATTTTTTTAAAAAGACATTTTAGCCAATTAAGAGTATAGTGCACTTCAGTTACTCCAGATGCTTGACAAGAATTCAGCAGAACCAGTTTAGACTTGATGAGGAGATGCTACAATGGGGTAGTACAGATGCCCCAGAGGTCTGTGTCTTATAGTACCAGGACAAGCAGAGGTGCAAACAAATTTCCAACAGATATCCTGCAGTAACGTGTGTCTGTGAGGAGCAGCTCCACTACTTTTGGTCACAACAACATAAACTTTTGAAGGATCCTGCTTGGGGGTGCTATCTGAGGGTACACAACAGTCTCCATGAACTGGCACCAAACCCATCAGCTGAACAAGATTGTTAGCATTTCCAGTTAAATCAGCTGATGGTTGGAATATTCTATGTTCCCTTTGCCCACGAACGATATTAACCCACCTTATTTTTGAGTAGGGCTTTTAGAACCGTGCAATTATTCTGAATATTCACAGCTCTTGGAGCAGATTCTGCTTTGCAGAACTCAGAATCACAAATAACCTATTACTGCACAGAGATAAAAGGAAACACTTCTCCAAAAACTAGCACCACTCCGAGGAAGCCAAGGATAATGAAGGTAAAGAGTGATTACAGAGGAAATTTCACCAGGCCACACAGATTTCACTAGACAAGGAAAAATCCCATTTTCTTGCCCCCTTTCTTATCATACTTCCTTGAAAACAGACACTTTTTTTCCACCCACCACAGGTTAGGTAGGAAGATGACTATTCGAGCTACATTTCTTAAATTCAGCATGCCTTTCCACCCTCTCTCCACGGGAAGAATGTCCCTCAGCTTGGGCTGAGAGACCTCGCTCGTTCTCCCACTGAATGGCAACTGTCATTCCTGTTCTAGACATCAAGACTTGGACGCCTCACTTCCCTCCATGACCTCCAGCTTCCTCGTGAGGACACCGACACCAGCCCATCAGCTACTGCACAGACAGAAAGTAAGTCAGGTCCTAGGCTCCCTGTTGAAGGAAAAGGGTAAGAGGCAGAAAAGGTCTTGTTTACAGTCAGATTATTATTTGCTAATCATTCATAGAGCAACTCTCAATTTACATATGAAAACAACCTGCAGTCGACACCGCAAATGTCCTTACCAAGGTAAAGAGGAAAAACCCCATTGTAAGGCTCTGCTGTTCACAAAGCATCACTTCTAACCATTTTATTTATTGATTTCACATCCTACATATACACACAACCACAATGCTTAAAACTAAAGTCACTGTTCAAAATCGTCTAGCTTATTATGCTGAATATATGATGTCGTATGAATAAGAAAATCAGCAAAGTTCACCATGCTTTTCTATAGCATGTTCTTACCCGTCATATCCTAGGTAGAACAAAAAGTATTTCAAGGATCAGTACTGCTTAGAATCAGTAGAAATATATCCAACATTGTTTTGCTACCCACTTCAGACCCATTCCAGAAATGCAAACTTGCCTTTAATACAGCTCCGTTCTTCTTGAAAACAAATCTGACATCTGGTCAATTGAAAATAAATAAATAAATACAACTCAGAGAAACATGAAGAATCAGCTGTAGCTACGTTTAAAAAAACCCCAGCTTGCATCTAACGCTTTTTCATAAATATATTTACACATGATTGCGCAGAAAATGAGTAACAGTCTTCACAGTACTCTACAAGGCCAAGAAGTGGCCTATAAATATGCATGCACACTGCTGTCTGAGCCAATTACTACTCTACCCTGGTTAAAATGGAACACTTTTGTTACGATATGATCAAGTCCTTCAGTTCTTCAAAGTCTCCTGTGTGCCATCTCTGTACACACAGATGGACGGACAGAGCGCTCCCTTTCCAGGGAACAAAGGGAGCAACAGTGTTCGTACTGAAGATACTGCTTCCAACAATTCAGCCTGCCCAAAGTCTCCTTGGATTTACCCACCCAGCTTTAATGAGCATTAAAAAAAAGATTAACAAATAGCAGGTTCTGCAGATCTCTTGTAAGGCCCTACAACAACAGCCAGAAACGAAAACACAGTTCTAAATAAATATATATAGTTACACCTCAATTCATTGTTAAAGGGGATCACATAGGACACTTTACTTGCTGGTAGCAACTTTCTTTTTAACCTGGCAGTGATACAGGTATCTTCTCAGGAACACACATGATGTACAAAGGCCTTTGCTTCTGACAGAAAAAATAAAATAATCACTTAATTCTGCCAATGCTCTCAAAAAGCAAGAGAAGTCAAGGCATTGCATGTAGGCTGCTATCTAGGATGAAGCTGCAGGAGCTCAACATTGTCAGCCCTACTAGGAAGGACACAGAGAGATCAGATTCAACATAGCAGATTCTGTAAGGAAGTTCACTTGATAATTTAATCCAAAAAAGCATAAAAACAGAGAGCAGGATTCGAGGGGCCTGTCCAACCCACTGAGCTCTGCTCCAAAGGTACCGTCTAGACAAAATCCCATTTTCTATAGGGGTACAGCTCCTCAGAGCGCTGCCTGAGCATGAGGAAGCACGCTCACATTTCACCTTCACTTCCACAGTTTTAAAAGGGATCTGACAAGAGAAGATAGAGAAAGAAAACCCACCCTTCGCTGCCCAGATGCGCAGCGGTGCATGCCACCGCTATGCAGCAGGAAGGATATTCCCTTCCTGTCCCCGTCCTGCTGGCCATCTTGGCAGGAAAAAGTGTTCCGTAGTGTTGAAATTTGCTGTCGGTGACTACTGCCACATCTGCCTGTTGCAACAGACTCAGCGAGTAGCCAGGAGGCAGCAAGATAAAGCCAGCAGAAAACTGCTCAAACACCCCTGCTTCACGTAGGGAGGAAACCAGGGTCACAACCCAACTCCCAGCCCTGGTGGGCAGCTGCCAGGGTCTGGGAAACACCTTTGCTGGGGCAAAGGGACAACTGGAAACCTGCACGCCTGCAGTGTTAAAGAAGAAAAAGCACCCATACACATAACAACGTTTCAGGAATGATAAGAAACTGCACGTTTAAGGTATAGGCATCAGCACCAGCACTTCAGCAGTCCTGCTGGCCCATGGATGCTGAGGAGCAGGGGTGGCTGACCCCTGCTGTGTCCCCACGCAGGCATGACTTCACAAGGCATGGCAGAATGTCTTCCAAAAATCATGTATTCCTAACACAAAGCACACGCTTCAGGGGGGTTGTTTTGTTTTCACTGATTTGACTCCTCCTAAGGAGTGGAAGAGAAGACAGACAATCAAGTTTTCAGCTGAAACACTAGGAACAAAATGTCACACAAGTTTAAATAAAAGTTATCAATATTGTGCATCACTAAAAAAAATTACATGACCCAAAGAAGTATTTTCCTACTTTCCCTTGCATAAAGGCTCTTTTTCAGCAGTTTTTTTCTTCTTTAGTATTCTATGGCTGCACTCATTTTCCTACCATCATATGCAGAGCTATTAGTAGCATTATCAATGCTATGCACTATGCTCTGCTGTAGAGAAAAATATCAAACTAGCCACGCTGAGTATTTCTTTAATTTCTCAATGAAAGGAGAAATTAGCTACACAACAAACGAAAAATAACTTTGATATTTCTAGACACCACAGGCAGAATTTTCACCCTTCATTATTTTGATGATCCTTTTTACAGCACAGGAAAGCCATCACAAATGCATGGAAATATGTACTTACACTCCGTGTATGTGCAGGCATCCACATGCACAGCTTATTTCAAACGTTTCCAAAATGCTGCTGCTCGTACAGATTTTTAAGAAAGATTTTTCCTGAGTCTCTTAACTAGAGGATGAAAATTTGGTAAAACTAACCTTCAAAGTCACTTTCAATTTCAAAAAAAAAAAATATTGAAATACATAAGAGAAACCTATTCATCTTCATCAGCTGTTGACACCATCATCATTCGTCTCATGAAAAAAAAATAATTCAGNTAATGAAGTGAAAGCTGTTTAGTTCTTTATAAAATCTATTTCCATTCACATTCACCAATGAGCTCCTAGACTACCTATAAAGGTTTCATTTATTCTATCGCATTGGAGGCCTCAGAAAACTAATTGTTTATTCAAGTCTATCTGCTCCATCCATGCTCAATTAGGTCTCACTTTTCCCTCAGTCAGAGCAAAATTAAAAATAAAAATGCAAGGTGAAACATTCCTCGTTCCACTGACCAGCTCCCCATAACAAGCCACTCAGAACAACCGCTGCTCCAAGTGCAGCGGGAGCTTCACGACTGTAATGCAGTGTTTGAGGGACCTACCCAGTGACTAACAGAATCCCTACTCATTAACTTACGCCTCCGACTAACGGAAAACAGATTTGTAATGCAGCTTTCTAATAAGCACTACCAAGCCCTGTTAAGTGTAACCAGGCATTCCAGCTACAGCAATTCACAAGTACCTCAATTTTAAGAGCAGGAGACGTAATATTTACACACAATAAGAAAAAAATTATTCTCAATTTATTTTCCTTTGTTTAGATTATAAAAATATTAAATAATCAATTTTGCCATATAAAGCTTCATATCCGGAATCACTTTCATTAGGAATAACGTATCAAAGGGAATCGTAACACATTTATGCAAGGCGGGAACAAAACAAAAGAGAGAAAACCATGATGAAATGAGCTTGGAGTAGAAGGTTCTCAGCACGTAATAGAGCTGAAGTTGATCCATAAATCAATGCAAGATGAAAGCAAGATTATTTATGTGAAGGGGTTGCATTGTTAATTTACAGTCTGATTTAGAAAAGAAACCTTTACTTGATCAATGTACCAGTGATGTGCATGTGTGTACTTGAGCACAAATTAGTAATAATTACCAGTAGGTGTATCTCCTCGTATTTTTTAATTAACCTTAACAAGCAGCATACACAGTTCCAGAAAAAGCAGGTTTTCCCTGAGTTTGCCTTTAACATACTCCTAAGTTTTTAAATAATGCAGCCTCGCCACAAGAGACCTTGCAGACAAGGGCTTTTTGATCTCTTTCTTCCCATTCAGTGCTCAGAAAGATACCTCGCGCAGTTATCGAACAATAGCTGCCATGAAAAACCCTTTTCCTGAACTGTTTTGAAAGTGAACTAGAATAAGGCATTTGATAGCTTTGTAGTTTTACCCTAGACATCTAACACAGAATTCAGAGATTGGGATGCTTCTCCTTTAGTCTCAACAACACAATTAGCAAAAAAATATCAGAAGGGCAAGCAGATCGGGGAAGGGGGAAGCACAAACCAATTTGCATTTGGCAGAGATTTGTAGTTAACAACAATAATCAAGAGCCACATTCGTAACTTTAAGTGCCTCCACTGCATTTCCTATCTTCTGTCAGCTGTCATTTGTCAGTCTCAGACAATTTAACCAGGTCTGTCATTACCAGAAGTGTTTATTAACACTATCTGGGTCAAGGAAGATTATTTTTTTTTAGCCTGAAGACTTCAGGAAGTACTACAATTAAGAAAAAACATGAAGACCATGTGAGAATGTAACCAGAAGGGTGATATTTAAATAATCCAGCCCTCTATTTAATCTTTGTGTAATGTAAGCAAGCAACTGCCCATACTTTCTAAATATCCTCACTGTAAAACCTACACTTAAGTAGACTTATAGTCACTCATCCTGGTCTCCTTATCCAAGCTTTTCGAATTAAACAGGTAGCTATTTAATACAATGGCACTGATGGGTGGGAGAAGGAAAGATCCCTACTTAGATTTTAAAAAACCCTATATTAATTCCTATTAGGCAAGGAAATGATAGCAGAATGTATCACCACTTGTATCTGAAAGGACAGACATCAGGATGTACGTGTAGAAGAGCACAAAGCAGACAGACATGTAAAAAGTGTCCAAATCAAAATGGCAACTGCATTTGTCTTTACACACAGTTTAGAGCTGTTCTGGTTTTCTTCACCCTCGTGCAGAAAACCTAAAATTAACAGCAAAAGAAGATTTGCTCATATGGCTTTTAGAGTTTTATTTATAGATCGTATCACCTCAGAGATTTATACACATTTTCTTAAAAGTTCAGGATGACTTAGAACTGTCTAGATTACAAGGATTAGTCGTATACTAGGCTGTAGTTGACTACTTTGATATCACCATGAGTTTTATCAGTATAAGTAATTTAATGCAAGTTTCATTAAAATATCTAGAGTGTAGAACTTAGCACGGAAGCACTACAATATCTGCAACGCGGCTGTAACCTCTGAATCAGAAGGGTTTTCTAATATTTTGCTAAAGCAACCTGATTTAATAAAAAATACAGTATAATTCTACCCATAATGCTTCACACTGTGTCAGTCTTATTTCAACTTTTTTCCCTAATGAAAGGGGAGTGCTGTCAAAAGCAGGACAACCACCACAGACATGCGTCCCTCCATTATCAGGGTCTACTAAGGCTCTACTAGGATTCATCATATCTCTGAGGCAGCATGAACTGTATACTTTTTAATTTACTTGTAAATCAGCTTTGCACCCTCACAAGTGAGCAACACACCGCATGCTGTATTCTCAGGGTTACATCTTCTTATCCAAAAATAATGGGACCCCAAATCTTTTGCAAAACAAAAGATGTCCAAGTCAATGTTGAAAACTTTAAATCACACGCAGTACTTTTATCTGTGCCCAGTTACATGCAGAGATTATGGACTAGAGTAATTCCACACTGATAAGTTCAAAATACATAAACTATTCTTACCACTTCAAAAGCTGAAAACAAACTATAGCTATAAGGAGGCAAAGCTTTGTTGTTTAGAAATCTGACAGTTTATAGAAATCTTAAGTCTCTAGAAGACGTAACAGCACAGATTTGAAAATGGACATCTTATTCAGCAGTACTCAAAACCAGTGCAAGGAATCAGAAGTCTAATAAAATAATGAGAGTCAGAGTCAAAATCGTCTGGAAACCAACCATTTGGGGAGGGGGGCGGGGGCGATAAATATAAATCGGGGACAATTCAGTAGTTTCATCCATAGATACAAATAGCATTTTGTTTAGCTATATCTGTATTGCCTACAGTACAATTTCACTTCATTTTAGTTATTTCTTTTATTCTGATAGGTAGCAGACTGTAATCCAGGATACCACAGCCTAAATTGCAAATAATACAAACTTGCTAAGCCATACTAACGAGAGCCCACAAGGAAAAACATGCAGTGCTAAAAGCTTTGAAATTTATGACTTGTGTGACTATCTACCACTGTGGGAGTTAACCTAGTTTTTTAGTGATGTTCAACGGCTCTATTAACTGGACATTTTTAATACTGAATGTAAAAGTTATTTAATAAAACTATTTAACAAGAAGAAAAACATTGACTCATTGTAAGCCAAAGCCCAGGTGTAACCCCCAAGAAAAATTCTGCTGCACTGAAGTCACTGTATCCAGAAACCTACCTTTCACTTGGGTCATGGGAGTATTTAAGCTCGCTTCATCTTCGAACAAGGTAAAAGAAGTAAGGCCAGTAACAACAAAATTCAAGTTCTAATTTTATGATCTGGCTATTGGAGAAATGTTTATTAAAAAAAAAAAAAGAAAACAAACCACACATCCACGAAAACATCCAACACAACCCACCAAGAGGGTTTTTCCAGCACTTTTTCCAAAATTTATCTGCTGATTTTTCTCTAGAAATAATTCCATTTTTCAGAATCACCATTCCCAGCACAGGAGGACACACTTCTAAAGGTTCTTCTTTTAACACTCAGCGTTCAACAACATACGTTCCCAGAAGGACACCAGCAGTACTGTATATTTTACCAGGAAACTTCCAAAAGAGTTAAATCAGCAAACAGGGTTCACTCCTCCAACACACTGAGAGAATCAGTAGCTGTAATGATTCTTCAGAATTGTTTGTTTCACTAACAGAGATGCACTCCCATCTTGGAGTTTGGAATAAAGATACAGCAAAAGTTGTTATAGAAAAGCACAGCAACTGGGATACACAAACTGGTTTCTTAGTGACCTCGTCTTTATTTGCATAACAGCTTTAGAAAATGGTAACGGTCACCCTCAGTAAACAGCATATGGACACGAAAGCAAACAATTCTGAATATCAAAGTTACCCCATGTTTATTTGTACTTCAGTAATTCACTAAGCTTCCTTTGGCTAAGACTAAAATGTCTCCTGCCTTACACTAGTTAATGGCTTCCAAGGTAAGGCCTACTTAGGAAGAAAGATCCTATTTTGTAAGTTAAAAAAAAAAAAAAATAGTGTTTGAGTATGTAATTTCAATACTTAGCAGAATTTGGCTTTAATATTTGGTTTTCCTGAAGACTACCAGCATCTAATTGAGCAGCAGCATACCTTATCGAAGTTACTCAGCAGGGAGTAAGTCCACACACAACGTTTTTGCAGCACACTGCTCCCCAGGAAGGAACCAATCTCAAACACTTCAAGGCCTCTTTTATAAAGCCCAGCTGCCCCATAAACCAAGGAATCCAGAATTCAGTCAGGGATCTACTCTGTAACAGTACCACTTCCACAGGAGCTTAAAGCTCCTGCCTGTCCAGGGAATACAGGATCCAAAATTCTTTCCTGTAAAACAAGTACACGCTATGCTGTCCAAAGATAATAAAATGAGCAAGCTTGGGAAGGCTTTCCAACAAAGGAAATGCCACTCCTATGCATGCTCTCATTTTACAAAATGAGATGCTATTAGAGATGCTAATTGTGCTGGTTCCTATTTAATAACCACACTCAATTGCCCTTTATATTTAGGCAGGCAGCCTATATTCCCAAAGCCACCCTCTCCTCAGTAATATTACCGATGCATCTATTTTTGCTGATGCAAAGCTGTAGAACCGTATGGATGCAGCAAGACGCGGAGCACGGCACTGTGTTTGTTCATGCCCCATACAAAGGCTGTCAATTAAACTGCCTTTCCTACAGCCTCACATCTCACACTGCCGGCATACCAGGAGGTCACGCAAGAATGACATGAAACAATGGGCTCTCCGGGAGTGACTGCTGAAGAACGTGGAAGAACATAAATCTCTTCCAGGCAACCACCATGCTGTAGTTGCAAACACACATTATAGCATCATTAAGAAATACAGCACTGTCAGAAATCCTGACTCAACAGCAAACTAAAACTAACACAAGTATTTTTTCTGTAACAGCACTTTGTAAAAATAGTAACCTTTAGAAGCTCCTAACACCTTAGCTCAGGCTCCTGGTTCAGAGTTCCCATACCCGTACCTTGCCCAAAATGGCAGGGAGAGGAGAAACTGCACAGGTGCCTGGAGGAAGCAGGGAGGAAGGGATGAGGGGAGGGCATAGGCAATGCTGTCCCTAACAGCCTGCTTGACTCGAGCCCATTTATCTCCCTTTTCAGGCAGCCCAGCTTCTGTCAGGATCCTCTATTGCATCCAAGCTCTTTGGCACATGTCTTCACAAGCACCTGCTGTGCTTCCATGGAGGGCGTTGTTACCTGTGACTACAGAAATTAATTTACTGGAAGTGGCCTAAGTACAAGAAAGGAAGCAGCCTGAGGCCAGTGTTAGGCAAAGAAGAACCAGGAATGAAGCAACACAAGCCTCATGATGTTTAATACATTTTAATACATTAGTCCACTTCCATCTCACCATTTGAGTCTTCAGTATTCTCTAGTTTGTATTGCAGATATGCTTCTCTTAAGATGCTCTCATAAGACACCTGGCACCGTCAGGTGTTTTATGTCCAGAACAATGACCTCAGGGCATGCAGCTCCTGTAAACCACTTATTTTTATAATGCAGCACAAATCAGAAATCTGATCTCAAATTTCTTTTCCATTCTGCTTATTAAAAGTTCTAGAAAGATTCAGGAACAGACTGCTGAAAAGATACCCTCAGACATTCAACAGGAACCACAGCAGGGCTGCAGTCCTAGCCAGCCAGCAGATGGACGAGTGTCTTCACAACAGCAGTAAGCGGAGTTAACACCACTGCTGAGAACAATCCTATAAGTCAGCAGACGGTCCAGTCAGAAAAATAATCATCTGTTGAGATTAAATGTTGACAGAAAAAAATCTTGAAGTGCCTGATCATCAGAGTGTCTGTATTAACTTCAGCACGGTGAAGTCTGCTGAGTCACAAGCTTGAGGTTCCTGAAATCGTCTCAGTTGACAGAGTTATCCTCTGCCTGTTCAGTCTCGAAGACGACTGCTCGAACAGCAGCATGCTCTTGCAGTTGCACCTGCCTTGCAAAGCCATCCAACTCCAGAGAAGGAAAGCATTCTGGCTTCTCTGGACAGGAAGAAAGGGTCATGAAAAATAGCACATTTGACACAAGTGACATCTTACTAGTGGGTCAGCCTGCGAACATTCACCAAGCCACTGAACAGCTTACCGTGACCGAGGTTACTGGAGAGAGGCAGGACCCCCCCTCCATTCTAATGCTCTGGGAGCAGAGCAGGAGAACCAAGCCCAGAGAGCACACTGACTGGACAGCTCTGTCCCCCAGGATGCAAGGACATACTCAGAAATCAGAAGTAAAGGTTAGTTAGCATACAAAGATAGAACAAGTGACAATTTGTAAGCCATGGCACAAATATGGAAAACTGAAGACCAGTATGCTTTTATCTGTAAAGTGCAAACATAAAAAATTTACATATCAACTAAACATACTAAGACCCAGCTCTTCCTTGCAATTATTTGATCGCTTGTTTACAACCTTGAAGCACTAGATTTATGCATCAGAGTCAAACCTTTCTGAGGGAGGTTTCCATGGCTCCCTCTTCTGCATTATCAAAAATGAATCCCCTAATAGTTCCTAGCCTACCTTTAAGAGCAGCTTGTTTAAAAAGCTCAAAAACGTTACAGAGGAAAGCCCACATCATGCAGATGACACAGAGCTCCCAAAATTTGTATTTAAAAGTCCACACTGCAGATGATTTAACACAGTGCCCAGAGCTTGCTCTCAGAACAGGCCGTTAAAGCATCAGATAACCATCTCAAAAAAGCACTAAAGCATCATCAAAGCATCTCAAAATACCACTACCCGTTTATTAATAGGACCTCCACTGGCAGAACAGGGAAAGTTCTTCCCACGCTTTCCCAATTTGCTTCAGTCTGATTTGGTCAAAAAAATCAAACAAGTGAACATGTAGGAATTGTATGCCACAACCTTATGCCAATGTTTTTGGACAACAGGTACGCTGAAAGTGCCTGAGCTTCGGGCAAGAGTTAGTGGGTTAGACAGCATTGCTGGTGTTACAAAGGTGGTTTATGATTTGCAATGGTCACTTCTACTTCCGTAAGCTTCTGCATTAAGAGCCCACACACTGAAACCTGTAGCCACATTGTGCAGGACAAGCACCTGCACAGGTAAAGAGCATCAAGGGGGGGTGGAGGGGCTGAAGTTCCTCACAAGAACAGAGGCTGGAATACTTCTAAAAAAAACCTGAAAAGTGAAAAAAAGCTCAGACTATAACTTGCTCACACAAAATTTTTTCTTCCATCACTCAAAATCCCTCTCCTTTCACGCTGCAAAGATCTGGCATTCTCTACCATCATTCAAAATTTGAGTTTAGTCCTTCAAAGCTTTAAGAGCTAATGCACAAAACCTGAAGTGCCCAAGGTGAAGGGATTCTGGTACAGATCTAAACACTTTCAAACATATAATCTTAATCTCAAAATCCAGTTGACATTGAAGCCTGAAGCAAACAAAAAATCCCACACTACTACCAGAATTATGCAGACAACCTTTTGCTCAAGAAATTCCACTCTGAAGTCTCACACTAAGTGAGATTAGAACGGAAATTACTATTAGAAAACAGTCTTCAAAAAGAATCCATACTACACCTTGTTGATGCACAGCATAAAGCAGAATCATACTACACACAGAAGTTTCCTAAACCGTTTTTCTTCTACTTTAATCAGTATTTACTGTTTCAGATCTAAATCAAATCAGCAACACAGTCCCCAGAAGCAGCTAATTTGCATAGACCCTGAAGAAAAACAATAATTTACATCATAAGCCCCCCTAAAAATGGCCCAGATTTGTGCATGAGGTGCAAGCACCTTTAACACATCTTTATTATTACATCATCTGTTCTGAGTTTTAATCCTGGAAACAGTGAAGTTATTCATTATTTGAAAACATGACCACACTTGCAGATTAATCCAGTTACATTTGATCACCCATTATCTACTCCTTCATATATGTAACCTGGGTAAAAACAGGCATTCATCAAGCATACCAAAAATATGAAGATTCAGACTTCAATTCTCTGCCATTTTCCCTTCACAGAATCACAGAATGTTGGGGGTTGGAAGGGACCTCTGGAGACCACCTGGTCGAACCCCCCCTGCCAGAGCAGGGCCACCTACAGCAGGTTGCACAGGGTGGGGTCCAGGCAGGCTTTGAATGTCTCCAGAGTCGGAGACTCCACCACCTCTCTGGGCAGCCTGTGCCAGTGCTCTGCCACCCTCAAAGGAAAGAAGTTCCTCCTCATGGTCAGATGGAACTTCCTGTATTTGAGTTTGTGCCCGTTACCTCTTGTCCTATCACTGAGCACCACTGAAAAAAGAGTGGCCACCTCCTACCAGCACCCTCCCTTTAAGTATTTGTACACATTGATGAGATCCCCCTCAGTCTTCTCTTCTCCAAACTAAAAAGACTCAGGTGTCAGCCTTTCCTCATAAGAGAGATGCTCCAGTCCCTCGATCATCTTTGTAGCCCTTTGCTGTACCCTCTCCAGCAGTTCCCTGTCCTTCTTGAACTGGGGAGCCCAGAACTGGACACAGCGCTCCAGGACAGAGTAGAGGGGGAGGATGACCTCCCTCCACCTGCCGGCCACACTCTTCTTAATGCACCCCAGGATGCCACTGGCCTTCTTGGCCACAAGGGCACATTGCTGACTCATATTTCCCTTTAATTAATTAAATCCCCCCCCCCCCCTTTTTTTTTTAATTCTTCTGTTAATGGGGGGGATGGGGAGGAAGGGGTGCACCACAGAAGCTTTCAATTATATGTGTGTCCTCCCTCAAATTCATGCCTACACATATTGAGCAAGCATGGGTTAAGATAAAGAAAAAAATAAAACAAAAAAGAAAAATCACACCTTTGCAGATCACATAAGACAATGGATCACAGAGAGAGAGCAGGTTTCGAAGAGCTGTTACTAGCACAATTGAAGCTAATGTGCATCTAGGGGATACATTTTGCTTTGCATTTGCCATTCCATAACATTATGGATTTATAAAAGCAGAGCCTCAAAAAGAAAGATCAATGTACGACAGTTCTCTTTGATCTCTTGGTTTACTTACTTCTGCAAGTGAGATCAGATTTTAAAAGCCACAGGAATTTACCACTTTGAAGTATTTTAACTTTTCATTAACTGGAACAGGGTACCCCATTACAAGACAAATTCAGAAGGTAGAGCTTATTTTATTTTTGCAGACTTAAGCTTGTTGCACAACTAATAGGAAATCCAGTGCTTAATTCAATTTTCAGGTAGGTGATTTGTTATTAATATGGGAGTTGTGGGAAAGAAAAGGATACTTCAAGAGAGATGACCTATTTTGCTCTGGAATGAGTAGTGCAGCATCCCCTCTCAAATTCCCAGAAAAGCCACTAAGAGATATAATACATTTGCCTTTTCATGTTTATTCAGCTGACAAGCATGACCCTGAGCACTGACCAAATTAATAAGGACCATTTTGCCCTTTCTCAAACAAATTAAGACTAGCTAATGATGACAGGAAAGGAAGACTGAAGTGTTTGCTCTGAATAAAATTGGTGGCTCTTGATATTAGCATTCTTTAATGTCCTTAAAATGACAACTAAGCATAAATACAGTGGAAGTGCCTAAAGCTAACAAACGTGTAGCTTTTTTTAAACAGTTAACTTGGAAGTAAATCTACTACTTTGCAATTAATATGTTATGAACTTGGTTTCCTGAATGGGAAATACAAATTTATATCAGGTTTTTGAGTATTTCTTTTGACAAATTTAAACTGTGACTCTGAGCCAAAATACGGGGGGAACGACCTTATAAAGCTGCCTTTTTTTTGTTTTGTTTACTGCTTTTCAGGCAATCTGTGTATGATGTATTGCTTCTACTTAAGATTTGACCATCATATCTAGAAGGCAAGACAGCAGAGAAAGCTAGAAATTGAAAATTAACAAATATAGTCTGGCTAGAAATATTTCTCCAAGAAGAGAAATACAAAAACTTCACTGATAACCACAAGTCTGGAGAGGAAGTTATTCTTTACTTTTCCTTTTTTGGGGAAAATCTTGGAAATCAGAAGAAAAAGAGAATAACAAAAAATGACGTGCCATTTTGTTTTTTAAAAAAGTAGTCCTGGAATTCTGGTGTCAAACTGTTTCGTCTTATTACACAAACTGAGGGAGAGAAAAAAAACTCACCAATGGAACAGATGTGGTTGGATTGGTAATCATGGATGGGAGAAAAACACAAATAGCATAGTAATGCTCTTTTCAGATTTGCTTATAAGAAAAATCCATACACTGGAAGATAAAACTGCAATAGCAATACTGACAGGACTCGTGACACTATGGTTAACTAAGGGACTATGAAACCACTACAAACATCTACCAACTAACAGCTCCAAAATAACAGAAGTTGTCTTTACCTATTTATACTCAATTTCTGTTTCTGCCCACATAATCAATACACACACAGGTTTACCAAATACGATTCAGGATTTCCGCTTTATAATCTGGACAACCACACACATGTTAAGAAAAGGAACAGACTTCACTGTTTTCTTATATACTGGTCACTTCATTACTCAAAATAAATAAACCCCTTCTTTTTCCCCAGATAAAAGCTTACTGTTCATAAAACCAGCTTTCCCAATTAAGAGGATCTGAAGTAATGGAGTCTCCTAAGAAAGAACAAGGAGATGAAGTACTAAGACAACTTTCCAGAGACAAACCCTGTTGACTCACACCGGGACAGCTTGAAATGAAAGCACCGGCTCATGGAAGAAGGAATTTTCTCGATCAAAAGACAGCCAAAACCTGGGCCGATGCCGGGCTTAACTGGGGAGGTATCAAACTGCAAAGGAGCAGCGACTGAACTCTGGCAGATCCTGAAATTCCCAGGAAAAGCAAAGCCAAAAGGGTCACCAGGAGCAGCAAATAACAGAAGGCACTGTTATGCTTTACGCGACCGAAAGGAATCGCGTTCGAAGCTGTTTGCCAGCTACCGATTGTCTCAGTCACCCATTGCCCAAGGAAACAAAAGAGAGAACAAGACTGCGCAAAGGCTCTCGATACACCGTGCCAGGGCTTTGCACTCCAGGAACACCGCCAGGGCTCCAGAGCCTGCACAGGAACGCACATGGGTCCAGGATGGAGACGCAGTCACAGCAGCCCTCCCACTTCCCAAAGATGCTACTGACAAAGCACGTGACACCCCACAGTCACAACAGACATTTTCCCAGCACAGGGTCACAAGTCACAAGCCACATAATGCAACAGGAAGGGCTGACAAGAAACTTTGTGTTTAGACAGCAGTTACTTTAAAAAACAACCAGAAAAACCCATGCAGCTCCCCATCCCTTCTCATTCCCCAGCAAGCAGCCTTATGGAGCAGCAGTATAGACCCTGTCCTCTCTAGCAGCTACAAGAAAAAAACAGATTATAAATTCTACTAAGGAAATCGCTTTAAGACAATCTTGTGGGAGAAGAAAGCTCATTTTAAACTATTACTACACTTTCTGCAGACCAGGCTGAAGAGCTGAGCAACAAACAGGGAAGGAAGGAGAGACTCCACTCTTCAGCAGAAGCGGGGATATTCACCTTAGTGCTACCTCTCCCAGAGGCAGCATGGGGAATCCAGAGGAGCAGGTACCAAGCAGCAGGAGGGTCAGTCTGAGTGAAAACACGTGGGTGGTGCCAAAGCAGATACCACAGTGAGTTGCGTTAAATAAGTGTGTGTAGTTTAACCCTAGGAACACAATCCTGCTTTACAGACGAGCCCCAAGGCACGGCAAGCCTAGGTGTACCAGAACCGAGGAGTGGCAGGGGACACCGTACATGCCCATGGGTACATCCAGCTTTGCATAAAGTGCACTGGTTTTCCTCCGTTTTGATCATTTATACAAACTGTTGGTTGATTTTCAAATACCTACCTCATTAACTAACAAACACGATTGCAATGACATCCAGCTTTTTAAGTGACAGACACAGAGAATGTAATTAGATCTTCCTTACATGTACTTACAATGTTTTGGTTTTCTAAAGTCTGTATATACAACATTTATAAATATCTTTTGGACAAAGTCCATGTTCTTCCCACAGTTTCAAAATAACAACATTTACCATTAGGCGTTACAACGAACTGCTTTACTGCTACACACTAATATTCATATTAATATAATTCATTACATACAATGGCTGTATTACTTAAAAGGATTTTATTTCCATTTTCTGAATGCTGATCAGGTATCAGGTGTTTTTGTGTATGTCAAGGACTGTCCAGTATTATGAAGTCTATTAGAAAAGATTTTCCTGCCCCACCTTTAGAAGGGGAAGGAAAGGGGGGGGATGGCCAAAACCTTTCTGTATGGATTATTTCTTTGCCCCTGCTCTGCCCTCTTCCTATTACTCATAAGAAAACCTGCGTTTCCTGCCTGTATGTGAGGGCAGCATGGCTGATGCGGCACGAAGACAGCAGAGCTGCAGGAGCAGCAGGAAAACAGCAAACGACACAGAAAAAAAAAAAAAATACAGCAGGCCGGAAGGTACCTCTCGGGTCATCCGGCCCAGCCTCCTGCTCCCACGATCTCCACCATCACTCAACCACTGCTCAGAAAGGCAGCTCCCAAAGCCTCCACTCAAGACTGACTCAACTAAAACCGCCCGTCCCATTTTCTACCTGTACAGCCACTGTGCACCTAAGCAGCGCCTTGAGTGAGAAGTTTTTGAAGCTGCTGTGAACCATTTCCCCAAAGGCGATTTCTCCAGTATGCAATGCAGCACACCCCGAGATAAGCCTTGTGCCTGGTGGGGCACTACAGCAGCCCCCACTCCCCAACCATTGCCCACCTTCCCAGGGCTCTCGGGAGAGTTGAGGGATCCCTCTCTGTCCGCAGAGACATTACAGACCCCGTATCTTCAGGAACATGGCTCAGGACACAGACCTGGGCTGCATTCAAATAAATCCTGGAAAGCTTACAGGTGACCAGGAAACCGTGGCATAATCAATGCTCTGTTTTGAAGCTTTGCTGAGAGAAGACACCGTGGAGAAGCACCTTCTCAGGCAGGTTGTTTTATGCCAATAGTTCTAGAACATGAATAGTTCTTATAAATACACATTTATGACAAATCTGAAATAATCACTAAAAATGTCAACATTTGCCTCATGTCAGAAACTGAAAGCACACCTTCTTCACAACTGCTGATTATTATCTTCTTACCAAGTTGGCTTTTAAAATAGCTATGGCAACATCTGAAGGTACTTACCTATTATGGCAGGCTCCTGTCAACCAAGTAGTACCTGCAATAACCTCAGCTCTTTCTTCTTTTTTTTGCCCCCTCCTTTTTTTTTTTTTTTTTTTTGAAGGGGGCACAGATGAAGGAGGGTGAATAAAGAAACACACAAAGCAAAGGTCAGCATGTCAGTAGGAAAAAACTCCCTGGTCTGATGAAACAAAGCACTAAAAGCTACCATGACCTTCCAGCTAAGGGCTTTTTAAAAATCTTTGGCTACATACTATTTACTCAAGTATCAACTACTTGTAAACAAGCTGCTTCAGACTAGTAAGGAACGCTACTTTTTGATGTTAGCTAGTGACCCAATGCATACCCTTAAGTAGTGTTTATTTTACAGCACTGGGATTCAGAATATAACCAATGAGAAAAACACATTTTTCATGTTAGCAGTGTGTCCACATTGAATCATTAGGACTTCAAAAAGACTTTGCAAGCTCCCTTTGACTCACTAATGCACTAAAGTTTAAGCCTATGTCATCTTTGTACCAGCTTTGCTATGTTCAATAATTTCATTTTTCTCTTTTCATGCAACATTGAAAAGTTTTCCATAAAGACGACCGTCAACAATCATGTTTAATGACAGCTGATTTACCTGAAGACACATAACTATCTTCTCCAGAAAAACCATAATATTAATTGCCAAGGTTACCGAAGATGGAAAACAAGGCCCAACTAACACATGGAGAGAACACGACATGTTTGCAGCCAAGATAAAAAACACCTATTGTGATAAAAACAATCTGAAGCCAGTTGCACCTTTATAGGTGAATTTAGTCCTTAGTAGACTCAGTGTGTATCATGTTAAAAAAAAATCCATCTTAAATTTCAATAACTGAAAGTTCAGCTTGTGCGCACTATAAAACATACAGGTAACTTATTAATGTACCTGACAAGACAACTAGCTTGTCTGCATATCCGGGTAGCAGAGCCTACACTTTTCCTTGAATTTACTACTAAAATGTCACACAAATGATGCAAGTTTATCAGACACAGCTTCCTGGGTCTCTTCAGCTCCAGTCACAACAAAAGACAAGTTTCTGTTCTCCAACTTTAACAAGCCATGTCAAAATCAGAACTTAGAGTTACGCTGAGAGATCTCAAATCAACGCTACATCATTTGACTGATACTTGCTTTTAATCAAATCCACAATTTGACAGCTACCATGAGGATATGAACATACAGCTATCATTTTGCAGCTGTCCAAAGGACACAAAGCACATCACAACGAAACTGTTGACTTCACTCTTGATCCAGCACACAGAGGTGATTCATTAGGTAGCTGGGCTGAAGAGGCAATCTCAACAGAGTACTGTAAGAGTCCTACGGAGAGAAGATTGCCTTTCTTAAGTGTGTTTAGATAGGAATGACATTTAGCTCATTCTCAGACAAAAGTTACAAATTTGTTTTCACATTTGGATTTACCCTTAAGCGCTTGATGCAGGCAGTGTTCCAGGGAAATTAATTCCTCCAGCAATGGCCTAAGAAAGTGTAAGTCTTGCTTTAAAAAAGCTAGTTTACCTTCATGTATTAAAAGAACTTAATTACATGGAAAACTGCATGGAAATGCAGGTATCACAATGCTGAAAATGAATTTGCCCTCTCATAACATTTGGAAACTCAATCTGATTTCAAGCTTAAGTCCTCTGCCAGTATTCCAGGGCAAAGTTTTGGGTTTTTTGGCAAAACCTCCGATGTTATACCCTGATCTCTCTTGCAACTTCCCATCAACCCTGTAACACAGAAGGCCAACTTTTTTTTTTGTAATGAAAAAATTTTCAGCTATGTAAGTATTACTTTAATAATTTATTTGCTATTCCTTTCCACCAATGCAGCAAAATTCAAATAGTCAATTACATGTGTGAATTTTCCTAATCTCCTGAAATTATTATTTTTTTTACCAGGAGAATTTGGACTAATGTATGTCTAAAATTTTACTGGGAAAAAAACCCCAAACCAAACCCTAGCAAATTAATCAAGATCCCTATTTACCAAAAAAAGAAAGTATTACCCAGTTAGATCTTATGAAACTGTACTGTCCGTAAGCTCTGGGTCCTCAAAAGCAACTTTATCATACATCACTAAATATTGAGAGCAAATCTCTCAGCTCTGGAGAAGTTCCCTGGGCCAAGCTGTTTGCTCAAAAATGCAAATGAACCTTGAGTCAGACTAAAACCATCCATAAGCTCAGAGGAAGGGAGCAGGAGGGGAAGGCTACTTACAGTCCAGCTGAAACTTAATGGGACAGGTATTAGATAGCCATATATATAGTACTGGCATTCAGAAGGCTTATTACACGCCAGAATAGTCCAACCATAGCAAAGGGGCAAATACCAGACACATAGAGATTTATTCAAGCCATGAAGCTACTTGCACCAGCCCATAGAATCAATTAGCAAACATTCAACTGGAAGCCTCAAAGATTATTTAAAATATAAAAGGAAGCCATGACTAATGAGCCGACTTCTGTTGCTGGACAGCTATACTCTGCACTGCTGTACAACCAGCAACGCTTCCCACTATGGCTCTCACTATGAAAGGTACCCCGCAATGAGGCTAGCATCAAGCTGTGCTCACGAAAGGAGAAGTCAGAGGTAGGAGGAAAGCTAGATTTAGGAGAAAAAGCTAACAATACCCATCTCAACCTTGTTATAGCCCACAAGTTTTTTTACAAACAAACCACTGGTTTTGTTGTATTATATTACCATAGGTGAGAAACTCATTTCCTCTAAAAAGCGAGCAGATAAATAGTTTTTAACACTGTCCATTCCCTGATTAGTATCACTTTCCTGGAAAAAGAAGCAATTGCCCTATGCAAAGTTGATCAGAAACAGCAATGCATGTTAACGAGATGTATCTTCTCACCAAGCAGGAAATTCTGCAAGTTTCCATTTAGAAACAAGTATCGTTTTTCCGATAGTCCATGGAAAATAGCCATAACATGACTAATATGGCATACTAATGCAGCTAATTATGGAACACAAATCAGTAGAAAAAAGTAAACTCAATCCACTCCAGTAATATGCGTATCATGTAATGAAGGACCTTTTCATGTTCATGCACACTTTCTTGTGTGTCAGTGGTAAGAAACGCTTGGTGGGGGGTGGGAAATCAAGGCACTCTAGTAGGAACCGATTCATTTTCCATTCTATGTGATGGAGCACAAATTTCAGCTCTCTCCATTTATATTAATTACTTCATTTTGCTGTACATACAATCTAATATGCTATTCTACACCACACATTCAAGCTAAAGATTTGATTTCTGATAATATTTGACTGTGTTTTTGTAAGGATTGTCATCAGCTTCATGCATGCACTCAAATCAATTAAGTAACATTTATTTCATCTTGAACTGGTTTGGTTTTTTTCTGGTTTCAAGTCCCAAGTTTTAGAGCCTGAAAATGTTTAATTCCTGGGGAATGGTAATTAGCCAATGGTATTTTTTGCTCATGTAAAAGAAAAACGTATAAAGAAAGGACTTTTTAAATAATTAAACTCTCTTCCTGAGCTATAGAAGAAATAAGTGGTTCCCAAATATATTTAATTGAACCTACTGCTGTTTCAAATTCAATTTTTCTTCAATTGGTAACTGTAGTACATGTGAATTATTAACTAGCAATCCCTGAGAACAGGATATAAAGCAAAAAGAGAAAAGGCGTCCAATGTAGCTGGAAGATAAACTTGCGTTTTTCAAGGCACTCTGTAGAATTCTCCCCCCCGTGCTGCTTTTTTTGCTACCATCTACCTGAAGTTCTGCTGGAAGGTTTCCTCTGAGGAGCCTACAGAAATCAGCTTGAAGATGACATTATTATGGGACTTGCCTTCTCTGAAATGTTAAAGATTTCTAGAAGGGCTACAGGCACAATAATTTGTACCGTGACTTCTAAAGATGCTGAAGAGTAAGCAAGAACTTTTTAAAGGTAACTCTGCTCACATATGTACCTGTGCAGCCAAGAACCATTTCCCCATTAACCCGGTAGGTAGACACGAACCAGTCAGACTCTCCAAGAAGCCCCACAGAAATGAACACAACTACTTAACACCAATAACACGAAGCATGCAGGACATCTGCATAAGCACATCCTTGAACAGCAAGCGAGAACTATTTTCCTACATTTCTGCATGTTATGTTCTTAAGAGCCCTACAGTTCTTTCAGCTTTCCTGTGTTTAAACAAGCGTATTGCCCCAGTTACTAGCACAATCACATGAACTGCAGTCAGGTTGCACACTCTCAATTTTATTCCAATACTTATGCCAGTCACCATTTACCCAAAAATGTTGATGAAAAGGCATCCTACTTTGTCAGCTGCCAGCCTTTGTTTCAGAAATGTATCCACTTCCCTTGCAGGGCTGAGCTCTAAAACGCCAAGTGACCAAGGTACATCTGGTACTATTCATTTTTACTTCTGTATTTTAAACTTAAGTCCACTGGATAAGAGGAGCTGGCATCTCAGCTCTGCTGGGTGAGGATCTCCTCAGCTCAGATCGCACAAGTCCATGAAGACCATGCAAAAAAAGATGTTAGTGGCAAAAGGACCACTCCGATGGTCCAAAGATATCCTAACCACGAACACTCAGAATTTTCCGTGATTGTCAGAAAGCTGTGAATTTCTCCTACTCTTTGGAAGGAACAAGTCCCACAGGCAAATAAATGCACATCCAAAACTTAAGTTTTCACCTGAGACAGGGGCATATGAATCTACTTAGTGTTCATCTCCTCACCAGCCACACATCCTCAGAGCATCAACGCACCTTCCTGAGCAGCAGCAGCACTGTCGGTACCTGCTGCTGCTGCTACGGTTTCTCAGCAATCCACTTGGTTAACGCTGCATGCCACACCAGAAGAAGGTATGCCATCTGTTACTAGATGACAATGTGAGCACAAAGACGCCTTTTCCTGACTAGTCATTAAAAAAATACAGGAAAACAGTAGTTAAAAGACAAGTAGCAGAGGCAAAGCAGGCAGGGATTGCTCTACAGAGGCAGAGACAGGGGAACCGTCTCTTGCAGGGAACAACTAATGTGGAAAAACAACCTAGTTTCTCAGAGAGACTTGGGAGCAGCTGTGTTAAGCTGAAGCATGATGAACGCACCATGCTAAGAGAGGTGCCTACCACCAGCTGGGCACCGGAGGCAGCCAAAGCAGCCGCCACAGTCCTGGCAAACATCCGCTGCAGAGTGGCAAACGCAACTGGAGAGTGGTCTGGGAAGGCGGCACAGCATGAAATCATGCTCAACTAACACCTACCCCAGGCATAAAAGAAATTATCCTCCATGTTCATATCTATTTCATAAAAAGACTCCTCCTGATTAGGAGAAAGGGAAGAACAGCCTTCCTGCATATTAAGTGAAAACATTCTTAATTAGATAAAATGTTGGAATGTCTAAGTTCAAGACTTTAAATTGGCTTCCTATCTTAAGCAGCAAGTATCCTGTGATGAGATTCCTCTTCCTCTCCCTACTTCCTCTGACAAACATTCATCATCTTCTACTTAAAGCAACAGGAAATTGTTGAATACATTTCTAACTGTTTTTTCAGTTCAGCTCAGACACCATTTGCAGGAGCACAGCAGTTACTGATGTCCCACCAGACAGCACTGACATAGGGAGGTTGTGTTAGAATAATACTTTTTAGTTAATGAAGAAACACAGTAACTTATTTCATTAAGAACCCAAAATCTGATTCTTCCACAATTTGGATGAAATTTATTTTCTAGAAATTGCCAGCCTGCATTTAGTGGTCTATTTAATACTGATTTTTTTCTTCTCCTTTAAAAAGAAGAAAAAAAAAAAGACCACACCAATCCAGCACCAGCTTTCGGGATTTTATTCTTCATGTAATCAAGCTGTAAAAAGCAAATCCTTGTTTTTCAAAAAAAGATGCACTGTGACTTGAAAGGAAAATCATTCAAGAAAGCCCTGTACTCCCTGTTACATAGCAGGTCACATGGTATCATTTTTTCGTGCTTTAATCTGCAACTATACCAAAAAAGTTGCCAAACCAAACTTCTTCATAAAAATTTCATACAGGTTTATCAAGTAAAACATCTGTCTCCCATTAAGAGAAACAGCAAGCTTGCTTGTGGTACTAAAATAACAATAAAATAACTCTGCAATATATTCTTGTGCATTAAGTCTCGGTCTCGCAGAGATTGCCCAAGCTACTTTTGCCTTACTTCGAGCAGAGCTACATGTGTGCACTTGGGAGCAGAAGCACTGAGACAAAGTGCGTGTGAAATCCTTCAGCGAATCCACAGAGCAGTACTTGCAACTGTCAGCCAACTGTAGCCTTGCAAATAAAAATCAAGGATCCTGTGCTGCAGTCCTCAGCAGACGGTGGCCTCTGCTGTCAGACAGGAAGAGGAAATGAGGAAATACAGAATATGCCTATCGGTCAGCCCTGGAGAAGGTGCCACCGATTTCCCAAAAGGGCTCGTCAGTTCTGTCTTGGAGGCGAGGGTTTCTGTTATTTCCCCATCTCCCAATCAAACTGAAAGTTTTTAAATAAATAATGCAGTTCAGAAAGTCATAAACTTTTCTCAAAAAGTTGTGTGCAAGACAACCATTTGACACTTGGTCAGAACAAAAATCCCTTTCCCATGTTATTTATAAAAATAGAGAACTGCTTCATCTACATCACGTATATTTAAAATAACCATCTGAACATATATCCCCACAAGCACACACCTCAAGGGGTTTACCCACCAGCCTGTTCTCAGTTTACCTGCCCCAAAAAGACGGCAAGTTTCACTGTGCACTATAATCCCTGTTACAGGTCTTCTGTACAGACACAGGAGAATACAAAAGCGTGTGAACCTGGGAGAGGAGGGAAGGGAGAGGATGGAGTCAATGCAGTGCCCTCAGGAAGACGGCCACACTCTAAAATCACATCTACTTCAAATTCAACTTTGACAATTCAATTAGAGAAACATCATCTAACCTTCAGAATAGACGCATCCTCCTGCACAGGAGAGAACCTGTTATCTTTGGATTACAATCCAAGAGAGACAGAGGTCACATTATGTTTGATGGTAAAAAGACACTCTGCTGGAGAATTTTGAATTTGGAAGAGAAGGGAAACAAAATGAAAGCCTGGCCACTCCACAGGAGACTGCTCCCGCTTCTTCCATTCAGAAATCCACAATGTAATTTCTGGAGTTCTGAGGAACAGGAAAAAAAGGATGTCTTTTGAGTGTAAATTCTTCAAACCCCTGTATCTAAGCTTTTGAAATGACTCTGTATTCAGCTACAATCAGCATTAATATTTTACTGAGAACGGAATTAATGCGGACTAATTTGTACCATCAACCACATCCCAGATTTAGAAGTTACAGGGAGTTACAATTTGCACTCTTTAGAATAGTATTTCTCAAAGGGGTCTTTGCAATTTTCACTTTAACTGCAAAATTCCAGGAAACCTCATAACCATCCTTTAGAGTATGTACATAAATATACTTTGAAGCCAAAAAATTACATCTTCGTGTATGAATCAGTGTATCACTTTCTATCATGAATCACTGTTTTACAAAATTGCAACCAAATGTTTTCATGAAACTCTGTCATCGTGTACGGATTATACATTGGTCATTCAAGTACTTTTCATCTTAATTTTATTAGCTTGAGGGATACATGGACAAAACCCTAAATACGTGCTGCATGTTTTTGTCAGTTCCAGTAATTTAACAAGCACTGTGCCTTTCAGGTAAAAGGCAGAGGAATATTTTCACTGAGTACAACAATCATTCTGTGATTTCATCTTTCTACGGAAGTTCTGTAGAAACTATTTACTCCGAGCGCTTCTTGTACGGTTACTTAGGTCTGCTGAAAATTCAAAAGGTTGCATTTAATTGCTGCTCAGTATACACTGAACAGTATTTTGGCATGTGACCACCCATTGTGCTCAACTAAGCATCACAGAAATAGTATTGCTTGATTCGATACTAAGTTATAACTTAGACTAATTTTTTGCTAGCTGTATTAAAACATGATGGTTTTAGAAATCTATTCAGTCAAGCACTGATGAAAAAAAAAGTATGGCCAGTGATGGCATAAGAGGCTGGTACAAAATAAATTAGGCATCCCTAAGAGCCCATAAAGTGCAAGTTGCTTAAAGACACCTGAACATGTTCAAACTAGGGAAAGATATTCCAAAACTGCTTTGTTAAATAAAAGCAGCCTAAGAGAAGACAATGGTGATCAGGGTGGAGGGGGTGGAAGGGTGGGGAATTACTTTTTTACTGCATCACTTCAACAGCTCTCAACATTGAAATATGTCTGTTACCCATAGCAGTGTCTTAATCACACAAAGTAAGTCCTATCATCAAGCCCTTTGTAAAGGATTTGCAAACCTTCTGGAGTTCCTATAGTAACTAACCCAAATGTATAACAAATTAGTATAGCACAGTATCACCTGGGGAACGTACCAGTCTATTGGGTTGGTATATCTGCAATTTGAAGAAGGAAGCAATCTTGTTTACCATCTACTTCTTCAACTAAACAGGCACTGAAGCATACATTTAAAATTCAACTCGCAAGTCCTCACTTTTCTCCGTTTTAGATAGGACAGGAAATACATAGAACCATCCCTATTTGCACCCCTCTGCTTTTCTCAGGACTGAAGTCTTCTTCAGCATTTAGACTTTAAAGGCCTTTAGGCCTCTCTCATCTTCCTTTTCTTCTTCTCCATTAGAGCACAAGTTTGATGCGTTCGCTTCCAACTTTGGTCTCTTCACTTCCCCACCTAGCACTGCAGTAAAAGCCCCTCTCTCCTCACCTGCCATCATCTTCTCCCCACTCAAGAGAAGCAACCCAAGAAACACCCGTAAGGCTGCTCATATTCACTACATCAGGAGTTGCACACAGGCAGGACACTTTCTCATTCTGCTTGTGTGAAGTTTAACAACCTGTCAGTACTACCTCCGTGCCCCACAGATACAGAATTCCATCTCAAGAATAAAGAGAGAGGCAGGGGAGACACCAGGCACGCACTTAAATCAGACTTCCCCCCACCGGGCAGGAGTCTAAGTTGCACAAAAGTAGCTCTCCAAAACACTCCTCTCCTGTGTCTGTGCTCCCACGAAAGACGTTTCAGAAAAAAATGGACATTTACTCCTCTTTTTACAAGACGAATCCAGCTACTCAATAGATAATCCTTGCGTGGCTCAGATTAGGAAAATGGCCAGAGGAGAGGATACACCCAAGCGTTCATACATCATAAGCCATCCAGGTACACAGGAGACTGCTGTTAACTATTTTACTTTTATTCCTTCCAAAAGAGCAGACAAATCTCTCGGTTTTATTTGGCTGAACAGCAAAACATGTCAAATCTTTTATCTGATACACCTGAAGAAAATCATAGCAACAACTCAAATGCTACACCACTGATAACCAAATCATACGCAGTTCTGTAACCAACACTGCGCTGGAACATCAGACAAAACTGATAGAGTAGATAACTCCTAAGAACCAACACCCCATGTTCACTTAACACAACACTGCTCAAGCTCTTCAACTAGGTACATTTTCCAAACACACAAACTAAAACAGCAAGAGGCAACATTGCTGGGAAGAAGAGGTCTAAGCACCTCCAACAATTTCATGCCCTGTATTAATATTTAAGCCGAACTGAAGCCACTGAACCTAAGTTTTACCTCCTCGAACTACAGGTGCCAAAGTTAACAGGGTCAGCCCAGGCCTACCTCCTTGTCATATAATTGCTGGAGATGACCTGAAATTATTCATTTTTCCTTCTGGTCCTAACACTGTAACAGACTGGAATGCAGCTAGGAGCGGTGGAGAGACAACAAGGCCCTGGCCCCCGAAAACAACCCTTCGTGCTGGTGCATTGAGGAAGTTTGATGTACCAGACACTAGGAGACGTATTGTGGGAACAGGAGCTTGTGGAGACACCACAACTACCCTCTGTGATAATGTGGAGACGTCATGGTGGATACATCATGAAGGGGGGAACGGTGTGGAGATACCGTGGCCACACTCTGTGAAAATACCATAATATCATATATTGAACAATCCATAAGCTATGATCTAGGCCAAAGGTCTGAACTTTGAGTGAACTTTGCTCATTACACAGTCGTCATAATACTAAAACACATCTCCAGCTCGGAGGGTTCATGCCTCTAAGGTGAGACCACTCCTCTTGAGTCTCCACACTGAATTTTAGCTATGCTGTATCTTTAAACTTGAAGTGAGAGAACTTTGGACCAATCATAATAAAAGTATGTATGACGATGGTCACGTCAAGCTCCATCTGTAAGTCAAAATGCTATAAAATAGTTTGGGAAGGGAGCAAGTTTTCAGGAAAACTCCATTGCAGGAAGAAACCTTATTTTCTGACCTCAGGACCAGCTGATGAGCTTGGCCTCTCTTCCCTCCAGCACTGGGAGGCCTTTGGGTAAGATTCGAACACTCAGTTATCCCAAGTGCCTCCCTGGGACACTCATATATGTCTATAGAACTGCTTTTTATCCCACGCCTGTGTATCTTGGTGACATTAATTTTTTCACGTACCTTGCAGACATTTCTGTCACCAGCAGTCTAAAAGAACTTGTGCGTCTGTTGCTCTAATAAAGTGTGCTGTTCATGAATCTGGCCATGAGAGTTCTTGAACACGACCCCATATTTAGTTGTGGCCATGAGAGTGCAAAGGAGCACGACTGGATGAACTGTGCACGTGTTAATAGTGCATCCGTAATCCTGATAGTCCAATAAAGGTATTGGCCACAACCGGACTACTAAGGCCACACTGGGTATCAATCAGAATCTAAGCGCAGCCGTCCCCAGCTCCCCAGTTACTGAGGGGCAGCTGGTTTATTTTCTGCCAAATTACTTCCTTGTCTTAACGCAACATGCCTAAGAAGTAGTAGCAGTTCCATCATTCTCTCACATAGCTGTATCTCATGAAAACATGGTTCTTTCTCATCTGCACGTCCACAGAAGAGCATGGAGTATTTTGCACAGTCAATGGAAGTGGAATGCCACTTCCATTGGAGGCATACAAAACAGCCTCTCCTTTTAGCGTCACTGGCCATACATCAGGCTTCACTGCTTGCCTTATGTTTACACATTCACAGCATCAAGAAGTTATCTTTATTACTATAGCAACCACCATTTTACCACTACAGATAAAGACAGCAAAACAATTGGACCAGGATTTCTAGGTGTAGTTGAGCTTCTATGAGCTAATCTGAATGACAGCTTCAGTAAAATCTGCATTAGAAACTTCAGAATCAAAGCAGGGCTTTCTCCAGTTCCAGGGAAATGCTTAATCATAAGTATATTTTTAAAGAATCATTAAGCAATAAATATACTAGAAGAATTTACTGCAAACTTAATTCTTCATGCCTTCTTTAACAAGTCTCGCCAAAAGATGGAATCAAAATCTTTATTTCATTAGCAGTAAGACAGAATTCATTTAAAAAGGAAAAACCAAACATTTTCAGGGCTTGTTTTCTCCTTAATGCTAGAAAATAATTTGCATTGATAATGTGAATCATCTCTGGTTTTATTCCACCTTGAGCATCACAGAAGAGCATAATGTTGCAGCAAAGTATCTGCTCTTTCCCCCCCTCCCCCACCTCCCATACACTAGGGAAACACTGTCTAGCAAGAAAGAAATGGAAGTAGTAATTTTACAAAGGCAACTTCTCCAGCAGGTTGTGGTGAAGGGAAGAATAACATTACAGTAGATGGGGGTTTCTTAATTAGGTCCTATAGATCAGACGTAACTGCCCTGAAAATGTTCTGAATGCCAGCATAAAGTTTACTAAGGCAGCTTTTACTCCTTCGTTGAGAAACTTCATATACAAGATCTCTACAATTAATATTTAGGTTTAGTATACAATCTCCTTCATTAAAAATCTGAAAAGCTAGTTCGCAAAATTTAGTCTGCTCCAACCTTGATGATAGGCAAGTGAGGCTAATTGGGGACTGCTTATACAGGTTGTCTGCAGCAATAGGTGGATGAACAAATGGACACCCAGAGACCAATTTACTGACAAGCTCCATCAGACTTGTTTCTACACGGATTTTTCACGGAAGACATAGACACAAGTGAACTGAATGCTTGGTTTCCTGACACAATTTTAATTTGTCTAAACCAAGGTGTGACAGCACCAGAAACCCCATGATGATGGCAGTAATAATAATAATTGCCAGTTACTCCCATCTGCAGCCTTAGCTTCATTCTTGGAATTAAGATATTTTATTTTTCTTTCCCCCAAGAGACACAAGAAATCGGGTACAGGAGGAAGTGGGTCCAGAAGTTCAGTTTCATTCACAACACCAATGACGTTTTACCACGAGATTACAGTTCTATTCTGGTACAATCCCTTGATCTCATCTCCTTCGCCTGAAAGTAGAACATTTGATTAAAAAGGAAGACAACCGAATTGAATTGTACAAGAAAGAACTAAAGATGCCTGAAAGTTAACCTAGCTAGGAAGAGAGCATTCTATTTTTTTAAGTTTACATCAAAAAGATCCTACATTTCATTCAGCTTTTTAAATAAAGAATTTAAAAACAACAGTTTATTTGGCCTTTCCAAAGTACTCGGTTTTTTCCTAGAAATTACAGGTGCCTAGGTAAGAGCTGCAGTACATGATTAGAGCATTGCCATGATAATATGTTTATCCCTGCACCATAATTATTACCAGAAAAAAATAATTACTCTGAGGTGAAACAATTCCACCTATTAATTTTAAATATAAGCTTTTAAGCTGCACGCACAATTCAATTGTGCAAGAGGTATGAGACAGATTCCCAGATCAATTCAGCTTGCTAGAAGGAATATATTTATGAATGTTACTCAGGGTTGAGGGGTTTTTTATAAAACACAAATTACCTGCCAAACAAGGCATTAGCAGATTATATAGATGAAGCCTTTTGAGCAACCCCAATTATTTAGTACTGAGCAACCATATTCCAGCATGGGGAAAAAAAAAAAAAGTGTAGCAGAAGCATTCCTAAGCCTTTGCATACAGCCAAAACTTGGGGGGACACACACAACACACACACACATTTCCGATGTATGTACAGAATTCTGAAAAATTAAAATTAATCTAGCCACATGCATTGGCGGAGGTAAGCTACAGAGTTACTAGTTTATAAACCTCAGCGTGTATTCACTGCAGATGCTGGGGTACAGATTCTGAATGCTTACTACCTGAAAATGGCACGACGAAGCCACAGCAGCAGCATTACAAAGTGGGGATTCACACACAGCACTCAGTCCTGCTGCAGTGCCCACGCTGCCCTGTGCTCACTTGATGCCGCCCCCTCACAGCCACAAATTATACTGGTTCTTTGGAAGCAGGATTTCTCTGCCCTTCCCATTATCAAAAAATGCCCTCGTGGCATTTCTTACTTGCAGTCTGATCAAAGACTAGTCCCCTTCTCATGGCAGAGAACCTCATCTCAGACATCATGACCTCAGCCCTGCCAGCCTGCCCAGTCTTTTCAACAGGCTTCCAGTCACTGAATAATTTAAGTTGGTAGTTTACAAGTTAAAAAACCATACTAAGATTGAACTCCACAGTTAAAGGTCTTCAAGGCTTCTACAAAATGCTTCAGAACACCAGATTTTGTGAAGTCCCTTTCTGCCCTGCCTAGTGAATGCTCGACTGGATATTGCACCCGCAACAGCTACAAACACATGCAGGAACAGTTACAGGGAGATGGTCCCACAGACAGAGCACAACAACCAGGATTTCAGTTTCTTGTCTGAATCACAGGTGTCGGAAGGGACCTCTGGAGATCATCTGGTCCAACCCTCCTGCCACAGCAGGAGTCACACAGGATGGCGTCCAGGCAGGCTTTGAACGTCTCCAGAGTCGGAGACTCCACCACCTCTCTGGGCAGCCTGTGCCAGTGCTCTGCCACCCTCAAAGGAAAGAAGTTCCTCCTCATGTTCAGATGGAACTTCCTATATTCCAAGTTTGTGCCCATTACCTCTTGTCCTATCACTGAGCACCACTGAAAAAAGAGTGGCCCCCTCCTACCAGCATCCTCCCTTTAAGTATTTGTACACATTGATGAAATCCCCCCTCAGCCTTCTCTTCTCCAGGCTAAAAAGACCCAACTCCCTCAATCTTTCCCCATAAGAAAGATGTTCCAGCCCCCTAATCATCTTCATGGCCCTTCGCTGCACCCTCTCCAGCAGTTCCCTGTCCTTCTTGAACTGGGGAGCCCAGAACTGGACACAGGACTCCAGATATGGCCTCACCAGGGCAGAGTAGAGGGGGAGGATGACCTCCCTCCACCTGCTGGCCACACTCCTCTTGATGCACTCCAGGAGGCCACTGGCCTGCTTGGCCACAAGGGCACATTGCTGGCTCATGGTCAACTTGTCCACCAGGACTCCCAGGTCCCTCTCTGCAGAGCTGCTTTCCAGCAGGTCAGCCCCCAACCTGTCCTGCTGCACGGGGTTATTCCTCCCCAGGTGCAGGACCCTAAACTTGCCTCTGTTGAATTTCATATGGTTTCTCTCTGCCCAACTCTCCAGCCTGTCCACGTCGCGCTGAATGGCAGCACAGCCTTCTGGTGTGTCAGCCACCCCTCCCAGCTTCATGTCATCAGCAAACTTGCTGATGGTCCACTCCATCCCTTCACCCAGGTCATTGATGAACACATTGAACAGGACTGGTCCCAGTACTGACCCCTGGGGAACACCACTAGTCACAGGCTTCCAACTTGACTTGGTGTCAAAAGCCTTGCTGAAGTCGAGGTAGACAACATCCACTGTCCTCCCCTCATCTATCCATCCACTCATGTCATTGTAGAAGACTATCAGATTAGTCAGACATGACTTCCCCTTGGTGAATCCATGTTGATTACTCCCGATAACCTTCTTTTCCTCCAGATGCTTGGAGATGATGCCCAGAATGAGCTGTTCCATCATCTTTCCAGGGGTGGAGGTGAGGCTGACTGGCCTGTAGCTTCCTGGATCCTCCCTTCTTGCCCTTTTTGAAGACTGGAGTGACACTGCCTTTCTTCCAGTCCTCTGGCACCTCATCTGTTCTCCAGGACTTTTCAAAGCTGATGGGGAGCGGACCAGCAACCACTTCTGCCAGCTCCCTCAGCACTCGTGGGTGCATCCCATCAGGACCCATGGACTTGAGGGTGTCCAGTTTACTTAGTTGGTCTCTGACTTGATCCTCCCCAACCAAGAGAGAGTCTTCTGTGCTCCAGACTCTCCCTGTTACCTGTAGAGTCTGGGACTCCTGAGGGCTGGCCTGAGCAGTACAGACTGAAGCAAAGGCAGCATTCAGTAACTCTGTCTTCTCTGCATCGTCCGTCACCGTGGCACCCGTCTCATTCAACAGAGGACACACATTCTACTTTTTCTTTTGCCTTCTATGTACTTGAAGAACCCCTTCCTGTTGACTTTGACATCCCTTGCCAGATCTAATTCCAAGGAGGCCTTGGGCTTTCCTCATTTCGATTCTGCATACTCTGACAGCATTCTTATAATCTTCCCAAGTGGCCAATCCCTTCTTCCACATATTGTAAACTTCCTTCTTCCCCTTGAGCTTTTTCAGGAGCTCCCTGGTCAACCATGCTGGTCTCCTGCTTCCTCTGCCAGATTTCTTGCTCTTAGGGATGCACCGATCCTGAGCTCAGAGGAAGTTATTCTTGAAAATAACCAGCTCTCGAGTCCCCTTACCCTCTAGAGCCCTAACCCATGGGATTTCTCCAAGCAGTTTTTTGAAGACATCAAAGTCAGCCCTCCTAAAGTTCAAGGTTGCAACCCTCCTTGTCATTTTATGCCCACTACACCTAATCCTGAACTCTATCTTCTTGCAGGGCAGCCAAGGCTGCCCCCAGCCTTAATGTCCTCCACCAATCCCTTTTTGTTTGTCAGTACTAGGTCCATTAGTGCACCTCTACTAGATGGTGCACCTTCCACCTGCTGAGTCAAGAAGTTATCATCAATGCACTGGAGGAACCTTCTGTACTGTACATGCCTGGCTGTGTAGCCTTCCCAGCAGATATCGGGGTGATTGAAGTCCCCCAGGAGAACCAAGGCCTATGACTGTGAGGTGACTCTTAGCTGTCTGTAGAAGGTCTCATCCACTTCCACATCCTGATCAGGTGGCCTGTAATAAACCCCTACAGCAGTGTCTCTCATATTAGCTTGCCCCTTAATCCTTACCCACAAGCTCTCAACTCGCTGTTCCTCAGCCCCCAGGGAGAGCTCGATACATTCCAGTTGCTCTCTCACATAAAGAGCAGCTCCACCACCTCACCTTGCTGGCCCGTCTTTCCTAAAAAGAACATATCCATCCATGACAGCATTCCAGTCACATGAGCTATCCCACCATGTCCCAGCAATTGCCATGAGATCACGGCCCCGCATCCGCACACAGATCTCTAATTCTTCCTGTTTGTTCCCCGTGCTGCGTGCATTGGCAGATAAGCATTTCAGAGAGGCAGCTGGGCATGTAGTTTTTGCCCTTAACGGGCAATAGGCTTTCTGAATCTCAAAAAATACTAGCACTCTGTCCCACAAGTGCAGGCTACCATCCCCAGGTGCCTCTCCAGTAAGCCCAGCTACATACCTGTCCCTCTTCAAATCTAGCTTAAGGCTCTCTCAACGAGCCCTGCTAGCTGTTGTCCTAGAATCCTTTTCCCCCTGTGAGACAGGCTTTTCCCATCAGTTTCCAGCAGGCCTGGTGTCCTCTAAATCAAGCCCTGTTCAAAGAACCCAAAGTCCTGCCGGTAGCACCAGTCACGGAGCCAGGAATTGATCTGCTGGCTCTTCCTGTTTGCCCCATCATCACTCCCTGTAACTGGGGGCAGAGAGGAGAATGTGACTCGTGCTCCTGATCTCTTGACCAGTCGGCCCAAGGCCCTGAAATCACTCTTCATTGCCCTAGGACTTCTCCTCTCCACTTTATCATTACCTACTGGAAAACCAAAAGGGGATAATAATCTGAGGGTTGTACCAGGGAAGGAAGTTTCTTCTTTACATCAGTGACCTGGGCCCCAGGGAGGCAGCAGAACTCCCTATACAGTGGGTCCGGTCTAAATATTGGGCCTTCCGTTCCCTTCAGAAGTGAGTCACCTATGATGATGACTTGTCTTCTGTTTATTACTGCCGTTGTTTCGATGCGGGGGGTGATCAATTAGACCTCAACACCACCTCCAAGTTGGCAGAATTATCCTCACCAACGTCCAGTTTCCCTTGCAGGACACCGTACTTGTTCTGCAGCGGCACCTGGGAAGGTGGGGTAGTCTTTGGGCAGATGCGCCCGCAGACCCTCCTGCGTCAGTCAGGAACCTCTTGCCCCCTGTCCTGCAGGCCTCCACAACCAGCCGGTGGGCGGGAGACCAGGGAGCTCACTGCAGGAGGGGCTCCGGCTGCCTGCCGGGCTCCTCTCCCGGGGGGCATGGTGTGACCCAGGGCACCCACCCCTCTCTCGCACTCTCCACCCGCTCAGCCCTGCCCCGAGCTCCAGCACTGCACGGAGGAGCTCCCTACCTGGGCACGCGTGGCAGAGCTGCGCTCAGCGCCGCCACCCGACGCCCTGGGGAGCGCGGGACACAGCCTGCCGCCCGAGGCGCGGCGGGCAGCGCGCTCCCCGGAGAGCTCCCTCTGCGGAGCCGCCTCACAGGCGCCGCGTCCGCACCGCAGGGCTGCCGTGGCCCTCTCCCAAGGGGAAGCCACGACTCCCGGGCCGGGGGGCGCCCACTCGCCGCCGCCCTGCTCGGCGCCCGCCGACCAGCGGCCGGGTGGCTGCGCTGCCGGGGCTCCTTCGAAACGGCCGCGGGGGGCGCTGGCCCCGCCCCTGACACGNGGAGAAGCCCCAGGCGGCAGCCCCGTCCCGGCCGCTCCCGGCGCCGTGCCCTCCCCAGCGCGGGCCGGCCCGCACGGCGGCCGCTCTCCTCGGCGAGCGACCGCAGCACTGACCATGAGTAAAGCAGCACAGGAATCGCCTTCTTTCACCTCAAAAAGCACGAGCCCGCTGTCCTGCTGACGCGTGCGATATCACCTCGGGCAGCGAGGTGGAACCTTGTGACACCTCAACCTCCTCACCGACACGCAGCAGATGAATTTCTGCATCTGACCCGCCACTGCAGCAATTATTTTCCCCAAAACACAACAATCCCTCAGGCACTGGGATAGGGTTTCTTCTGATCTGTGATTCCGTAAGTAAGATGGAGTGACCTAAAGTGGACAGTGGCATATGAACTTCACATAATGCATGTAAATACTATTTTTCAGTGTTCCTTACCGAGACAGAAACTGCTTAAAGTACTATCTTTTTAAAAGGAATACTACACATTAGAAGAAACATAAAACACTGTACCTTATTTTGACACTAGCACGCAATCATTTGGAGAAGGATAGATACAGACAGGAAGACACATTCATAAAGTCATTTATAAAGTCATTTATGACTTAGCATTACGGCAAGAAATTACATGCACTAATAAGCACCAGGCTTGCTTCCAAAAGCAACATCTCTCCATGAGAGAAAAGGAACATTCCATTCAACCAGAGTAATCCCAAGCACAAGCAAACAGATGAAAACTGGAAACATCTAATAGCTCCATGAGCCTTGCTAACCTCTTCCCACCTCCTTACTGAAAACAAGGGAGGAAGAGATGGATGGTTACACAGTCAGCAACAAGCACCTGAAGCACTGAGAGCGCAGCACCACGGCAGCCTGGATCACCAACCACAGGGCGCTCCGAGGAGCGGTACAGAACAAAACGAGGTTCAGGAGTAAAATACACACTGAATGAACAGTTTCAGATGTTAACTAACACTTGAGACATTATGCATCGACCATGTACAGCAAATTTTAATTGAGGTAAAGCATCAGTGTGAACCACATGAGTATAATGCCAAGAGATTCGGATGCTCTTCATTACTTCAACAGCTCATGTAAGTGTATTAATGGAATATCCTAAAAATGTAATGTTGATACACTGTTCCAAAGTAGTGTTTTAAATGTAGAATTCAATATAGATCAGGCTGCAAGCCCTGTTGTAATAATATTATATTATTGTAGTAAAAATAGTAATTTAGACTGAAATATTTCACGATGTGAGAACTCAGATTTTTTTAAAAGTGGAAGTAAAACAAGCTGTCTGATAAAGATTTTCATTAGTGCTCTAATCAAGTTCCAACAGATTTTTACTACAATTCACAAGGCACATGGGACAATACATCTCAATTATGAAGACCCAGGCTAATTCACCTGGAAGGGTGGGGGAGAATCAAATCAAGTTAGACTACATAAATTTAAAGCCAGGAGGTCTCAGAAAGCTTATTTTCCATTCACAGTACTGGATCAGCAGCAAAATGACATCACAGGTCAAAACTTCCTGTAAAAATTTTGCTTTCTGCTACCATCTTTTTACATGCAATTCTTCAAAAATTTGAAGACAAAGAATGAACCCACTAACCAAACTCTACATGGTCCGCAAAAAGGGTTCCGAGTAAATGATTTGACTATTATTCATATTTATAATATACAATTATTCTATAAGTGAAAAGCTATGTTACATATTACCTAAGCATGTTATGCTTGATCTCTTTCAGTAAGGTTTCAGATTCAGTGTTGCCTTGTAGCATTACATATAAGCATTCACAGTAATTTTCTCTGTTTCTGTGTTGTGACCATATTTTCCCCTGGACAGTGGTCGAGAGGATATATATAATTTTAAATAAAGTCTCATGTTCCTAGCTACTGCCAGATTAGAAGGTGAGAGTTTTCTACTATATTTGGAAACATTAATTTTTTAGGGTATTGGAACGTCTCAATTTAAAACAGCTCTATACTTGTGAAGGTAGAGCTGCAGCTTGCTTAAAAATTAAATGGTTACCATTTCAGCACATTCATAAACAGGTTACAGAAAGATGCACATAACATTTAACTGCTCCGGAGCAGCAATCAGGGCAGTAGGCATGAAGACATCTGTGGAACGGTGCAGGTTAAAGACAAGAAACTAGAAGTCGCGAAGATGACTAAGCTGCGCTACTTCACAAAAAATATGGGTGTCACGGTGTTTCTTCTGCTTGTTCCTGGATACTCAGTCTCACCATACTGAAGGCTCAGTAAGTTTCTTCCTTAACAGTGTTGGTTTTTTAATTGTCTTTTCTCTCCTCTTAAGGTCCCCATCATTAGAATGGCAAATACACATAATGATCACCAACAGATCATCATCAAAAGAAATAAAAAAAAATCAAATCACAACATATATCTGCATGGTACTTCAACACCAGGGAAACAATCTTCTAATCTAGCTTTGAATACACACAGCTTTCTATTTGTGAATTTGGCTTTGTTTTATATAAAACATACACCAAGCATCTCCTAACATCAAGTATCAGGCATGCCTGCAACGTATTTAATCATTAATTCTAACACTATAATAGCTAACAAATCATTAAAAGTTCACATAAAATGCAAAGTGAAACAGGATAGCCAATTTGCCTCCTGACAGTAATCAGCAAAAAGGGGAGCTCATTTGTGTGGCTGCACCACCAGAATTATCCATGTTTTTTTCTAACTGAAGAAGATAAATGTGTTAACAAAGTGGTCATGACATTTCTGATGTCACGTTCTGCTGCAGAGACCAACAAAGCATGAACTTCAACTTGTCAGATCAAGATAAGCCAATTTTCAAGCATTGCAGCTCAAAATCTGCACATCTTAAAAATACAGTTTAAATACTTGCTGTTAACATGAACTCCCAGATCCTGCCTTTGTTCATATAATGTAATCCATCACACAGGCAATCCAGTTAACTTCCATTTGGTTACACTCCCTGTAGGACTATTTACATATACTGTAGACTCTGGACCAAACCATTCCTAGAGCCCAAAACCTATCCAAAACTACACATCTTTTCCAAGCAACTTATCCTCAACCGAAGTATCTACCAAACTTTTCATCAAGATTTAACTTTATCGCAATGTAATATGCAACAGCATAACACTGCAAGGGGAAAAAAGGCCAAAAAATGCTGAGTTCCTTGCATTTCTGGAAATTCACGGTTTAAACAGATAATTAGAGGTGGAAGACAAGTCTTGCTGATGCCTGCTCTTAGGGCTTTAAAAGAAAAATATTTTAACGCTGTCACTGCTATGTTTGGGAAGCCTGCCACTAGCAGCATACCTCGAAACACTTCAGCTTCAGAATTATTTACTTAAAAAAAAAAAGGTGTGCAGAACTGTGTCTTTCACCCCCCAGTGACTTAATGATCAAACAAATTCCTCATAGACAGATGCAATATGACAACAACTACAATGGCTTAGAAAATTTAATAGCAATCTAGTGTAGTGTATCATCAAAACAGACATGGAAAACTAAGAATAGCAAATCATATCATTTTCTATGGCATTCCAATTAAGCTAGACAAATATTAAAGAAGTTATTTTGCTAACACTTCTCTAGAAAAACCCAGATTATTGGATTCTAGCCATGCTTTCTTGATCTTCCTCTCCCCCAATATAAATGGAAAGTAATTATGGCTTTAAAATCTTATCAGCACAGATTGCTTCATAGGGCTATATGAGAAGGAGTCTTTTCAGCAGCCACACCTGTGCATGTTTAAAGTCTTCCAGCTTAAAGACCTTACTGCAGTTAAAAATGAGTTTTTTCCTTCACTGATCCAATACCAACCTAATGTTTCTACTTGTATGATCTGTCTGTACCTGATCTAACACACACAGTCAAGATGCTCCCATCCAGACTTGAAACCCTTGTATCTCAACTTAGATGTTAGCAGGTCTGAACAAAGTTTCTGATCATGGCACCTCTAATCAGCTAAAAGCCTGAAAGATGAACAGAAATGTACACCTGTATCTGCAGCAGGCTATGATGAACAACATCAGTAGGAGATCTCATGTAACACATTTTCTGCCTTCATTTGGCAGTCAGTTGGGAAACAGCTCTGGGTTCCTGTAACTTCAACACACACATGCAGGGAAACTGATAACCAGTAGAGACATTACCACCTTTAAGGCCATAATTATTAGTCACAGACTGCACATGGGCTGGGCCATCACCATGCCTAACAGGGCATACCCTAAAAACACACTGTCCAGAGTTTAACTTCCTCTGCACAGTAGAGGCTCCACTACAGACATTCTGTCTGCCAGGATACATACTGCAAAATCTTAAAATGAGAGAGCAGGATGCTATGCAGAGATTAAGCATGTTACCAAGCTTCAGGATTTTCACATGCATTCATGCACCCTCCAAACCTGAACTTGAATTTCTAAGAAGCATTCACAATAGGTTTGCTTTAAAGACAGGAGAGATTGAAGAAATTCCATTGTCTTTCACTCTTCTGAATCTAGCTACCCTGTCCACCCAGGAAACACAGCACTATCTTCAGTGTTCTTGGCAACCAGTATTTTACCAAGGGGTAGATGATCTGAACCACAACGTCTCAGATAAAGTTATTATTGAGACAAATCCACAATGCCGCAAATTTTTTTCAGTTCTTTCTTGGGTAATGATAGGGTAGGAACCTGTCCCAAGGCTTGTTTACTTCAAATGTTAACTTGTTTAAAGAATTCTCACCTGTGGTGAGGCAAAAGACAACTTTGCACATTTCACCAGAACCAGATGGACTGGAGAAAAAGGTAGATTTGGAATAGATATTAGGAAGAAAATATTCACTGTGAGAGTGGTGAGACACTGGAACAGGTTGCCAAAGAAGTTCTGGTGGCCCCATGCCTAGAAGTGTTCAAGGCCAGGTTGGATGGGCCTTTGAGCAACCAGGTCTAATGGGAGGCGTCCTTGCCATGGCAGGGGTTTGGAGATGGTCTTTGAAGTCCCTTCCCACCTAAACCATTCTACAATTCTATGAATATCACTGTTCCGTTAGCCAGCCATGTGTATGAACACATATGAGTCCATTCTGCCTGCTCAGGTGCATCACTAAGTGCTTTATGAAAAGAGGTTAGCACTAGGTGTAGAACAGATGGCAGTAGTTTGCACAAATAGCAGTTTGGCCCCACTGTGAAGTTTGCACACTTACCATTTGTTAGATAAACGACAATGCTGAAACATGCATTCCACACACAGCCATATACTATATTTCAGTGTGCATATAAGGAGACAGGTACCACCATCCTAAACCTTAGGTGGGCACGCATACTGGGCATGTCTTAAGCTGAATAAAGACCACTAAAAAAGAAAACAACTAATGTATTTGGGCAGGCAGAGGACAGACATACAAAGAAGAAAAGCGAAAGCTCAAAGTCAGCCAGTGGGAATCAATATACCTTCTCAAATGGTGAGACTAAATTTGGCAAGGTAATCAAGCTGAGAACTCAGAAATTTTATAAGCTTCCCCCTGCTTCTTTTACATGTATTCTTTCGGCAATGCAAAAGAGAAGTTTCTCAAAAAAAACTTCAGCTCAGCTGAACCTTGACAGATGCTCAGTGTTTCAAATAACCAAAGTGTCTCCACAACTAGAAACAGCTTGAACAGATGAAATTTTGCATCAAGCTACTTCCCCTTTCTTGTAACAGTCCTGAGGACACTGCACAGATGTCCAGACAACGATCCTTGCAAAAGAGTTCTGGGAATTCCTGCAGTTAGGTCATATAAAATGGACAGATTTTTCCTTTTCCCTTTTTAACTCCCACAGTAAAAAACCAGTGTCATTAGTAAATAACCTTCAAGTAACAGAAACCCAAAAGAGCAGCAGTACTGGAGCGCTGGTACTCAGCAGTATCAAAGGTTACTTCAGTAGGTTCTGTAGGAGCAGCCCACCAGTGTCACTATTTGGAGTCATCATAATAACCATTCATGCAGTGGACTTCCAGTGCACGCTACTTCTTACCATATGGCATTCTACTCTCAAGAACACTATGTCCTTACAGTAACAAAACAGTTACTCTATCTGGTACGCTAAAAAATTTGGATGTTGCATTTAGACATTGGTATCAAGTGACCCTTCCTCAGGGGTCTTCCTCAACTGCATTAACTCAAAAAAAAATAGTTATCAGCTGTCAGCAAATTTTTATCAGTAGTTTCCTATGCTCTCCTATGCCCTATTTTCCATGAAACCATAACTTTTCAGAGGATAAAACCAGCAGCATAGATTTAAATATCTGTATTGTTACAAAGTACTAAAACTTGACTGCTTGCGTTCAAAATCCATCACCCTCTTGCAGCACAATGAATATAGGTAATAAATGCATTCCTCCATGGTCTACACACGAAACCACTGCTAGACAGAAAGGAGAAAGTGTTTTGATCCAGACTGTGAGACTAGAGGAGAATGAACAAGGTCTCCCTAGAAGTGTAATGCCACTATTAAAAGACTTGTATCCATGGCAGCTCTTCAGCTTATGAAATGACTAATACAAAGGTGTTATGCTAATTCACATCCTGGAAAGTAATTACACAGTGCATAAGACAGATCCAAAAATTAATAACAAAACCCCAAAAAATCCCAAAACCCAAGCAAAACCCACAGACTCCCATGCTTTGGTTTTTGTCAGGTCACTGGTACACACACACAAAACCACACGGCTTTGAAGAGTTTGAAAGCAGAATGTCTGCTAGCTCCAGCATTTCTTCTGCTCCAAGATCTACTTTATGGGTATGTATGTAAGAACTCACTGCTGACATTGCAGATAAAATGGCAGCATTCCATGGAAATCATTAAACCAGGCCAAGGCAAATAAACCAACAATTCTTTTTCTTTTCTCTTTTAAGTAGACAGGCTACCTCTTGCAAAACCTTTTCACCTGTACAGTATCTTTCAAAGAAAGACATCAAACTTTAGCATCTAACTGAACACACACCTCTGGAATAGAAACCTCATTACAAGAATTTTATTGCTTAGAAAAGATCTTACATGATTCTTCTAAAACAACATGCACTGGTGGCTGAATCACCGTCAATAGAATAGAAGAGTAGCAACAACTAGTTTGGGGAAAATAAACTAAAAATACAGGGGAGCAAAAAAAGCCATGTCTACAAAAATCAATTCTGTGCAGTCTTAAACCTATACCAAGGCCATAACACAGCTGATAAATCAGCCATGCTCGTAAGCTCCTGAGGCTGAAGCCAGGCACTCAGGGCAACAAAATGAAGGCAGCAAATCACAGTTCCAGGTGCACAGCCACATTATGCCACGTGAACATGGAATTGTGCCATCAAACTGGACAGCCTCAGGCGAGCTGCACACCACCACAGATAACCTCAACCCTAAACCTAGCAGTGCAATATTCTTTAAAACCTGCCCCTGCCCATGTACAGCCCATTTTATAATCAACAGAAGAATAGAAGAGGTGGGTCTCTTGTGCCTTTCCTGAGAGCACACCTATTAGGGGAAAAAAACACCTTAATCTAATTAGTCACAGTTTTCAATCTTTCATACAAAAATAACAGCATGATTCCAGCCTCCATGCAACTCAAATCCTAAACTCACACGCAACTATTCATTAAGACTACATTGATTTAAGATGACCAAAAGGTTTTAAAACCCTGGCAATTGGACAACCAGTGAATCCAGCATCAGAACAGACAAACCCTCAACTTTTACCTTATTAAAGGCTTTTTCTTAGCAATATTTCTTCATAAAGCTAAAAATATTGTTTAAAAAAGTGTTTTAATTAATGCGCCATTCCCCACCATGTACTGCAGCTCTTAGGATACAACATACACCTTTGACAAACTCCACACATTTTTACAAAAATACTTGTTGAAATAAAAGGATATCCTATAAATACTGATTTGATTTTTAAGGACTTGTTTACTGACTCCATTTACTAACGTAATCTTGCCCCCTCGTAGTAGAAAACGAAGTTACACCTCTACCTAGATGAACAAACAGGCAGCAGTGAGGCTGCCGTACTAACTGGGAGAGCAGACTGTGTCACATAAAACAGCTTGAAAAAAATTGGGTTAATTTAAGTATTCCATCTTGTCCGTAGACTTATCTTCTCTCTAAATAAAATAAGACATTCTTTCCCTTCCATGCAAAAAACACACTTTGGAGACACCAACATTTCCAGTGTAACACTTTATATTATGAAATCAGTATCAATTTTATTGTTTACACTTACCAGTTTTCAAGTGACAGATTTTTCTTCCTATGAGATGATAGCTGACAGACATACATACTCTACAGCGCTACAGGTATAGTTGCTAAAGCTCCATGCCCGGAACCCACTTATGTTCAGCTCTACAGATGTCAGCAGCTGCAGTACCCACTTCCCTATATATATTCAGGGACTTCACTGGGAAAAATGCTAGAAAAACATTTTATGCATAACTTAAGTGACCTTCTAAAAATACTTTTGCATAAAGAAATCATGCACGTCTCTCCCCTAAAGGAGCAGCAACACGATTGTATACCTACTATAAATAACCAAACACTTAGGGACCCACTCCATATTCCGATGGAAGAGTTGGGTTCATTTGGAAACCAACATCAGTGGCCACTTCCAACAGCTCTGCAGGCAAGACAACACCTCGTTGCAACTTTACTGTTCATGAAGTATGCAGATATCACTGCAAGTTTAAATTAATTTCTAGACATTGTTACATGGCAAGACCACCAGGTGCATTTAGAGAAAAAGTAAGGTTACAGCTGAGAAGCCAAGAGCCCAGCATCAGTTACCAGAGGTGATGTTTGAAGTGTTAAATGCACTTAACTGTAAACCCAGCATGAGCTTATAGACCTGCATGGGGGGTGTGTGGGGGGATAAAAAAATCACTAGCAAACAGCAGAGTTCCAGCTGCCAGCCTGTCAGCTAGAAGTACATGGAGCTACATCTACCTAAATGCATGTAACAACTATTTTTTCAGACAATTTCCTTACAGAAAGTTTTTGAAATGCATTATATACATAAATTAATGACTGTGGTGGCCTTGGCCAGCTGCCAGCCACTCACCCAGCAGCTCCCTCCCTACCCCTCCTCACCAGGACAGCAAGGAAAGCAAGATGGAAAAGCTCATGGGTCAAAATAAAGGCTGGGAGATCCCTTACCAATTACCGTCACCAGCAAAACAGGCTCAACCTGGGGAAAATTAATTTATTGCCAATTAAAACAGAGTTGGCTAGTGAGAAACAAAGACTAATTAAAACCAGCCGTTAACCTCTTTCCTTTTCCCAAGCTCAACTTCATCCTCGTCAAAGGAGGACCTGCTGCCCAAGCGTTCACACGCCGTCCAAGGAGTCACACGCACACATCAACCGAGTCTCCAACCGCTGGCACCAGGGTCCCTCTACAGCCAGCAACCCCAGCGGGCCAAGAGGTGCCCCTTTCGGCTCCCCACACGTGCACGCACGCACTTCCTCTCGGGCACACTCCCTCCTTCTCCAGGCTCGACCCTGGGTTTCCCACAGCAGAGTCTCAGCTGTCAGATTTTATAAAAACAAGTGATTTAATTGAAAAAGTACAGCATCAAGGTCAGCCTGGGCTGGGTGCTTCTCAAAAGGGAGAGACCTTAAACAAAAAAATCCCTGGGCAGTTACAATCTTGTGATCTGTACACCCACCCCTCAAGCGTTGTCCACACATCTTAGAGCCCGATGGTGATTTTTGGGTCTTCTAACACCTTCTTGGATTCTTCTTCTGTGTGCAGGCAGGCCACTGACTGCTCTTATCTTGTGCAGCCTCCACCGATGGTTGGAGCCTCTTCATATTCTGGTTTACGTTTCTTATGCACCTGCGCTCACTGGCAGAACACGGGGAACTGAACAGTCCCAGAGTCAGGAAAGACACTTCCAAAACATCAGTGTATTATCAACATTTTTCTTATACGAAAAGATTAAACACAGCACTGTACCAGCTGCTAGGAAAATTACTAAGAAAATTAACTCTATTGCAGCCTAAAGGCTTCAGCAAATTTAGCTACTCACACTAAGTAAAGATAAACAAACAACATAAATCACAACATATTATAACCCTTATTCTTATTAAAACTTACTTATTTAAGCTAAATAACTAATGCCTCTCAACACTCCTTCATTCCCAACTCCTCTGTCTCTCCCCCACAAGCAGTGGAGGCGGATGGAGAACCGAGGTGGAGTCAGTCCGTAGCAGCTCCCCTCTGCCTCTCCTTCCCTCCTCACACTTTTCCTGCCTCCAGTGAAGGTCCTTCCCACAGAGCACAGTCCTTCACAAACTGCTCCAGCATGGGTCCCCTCCGCACGCTGCGCTCCTTCAGAATAAACCAACTCCAGCATGGGCTCTCCATGGACTGCAGCTTTCTTCAGCAAATATCCACCTTGCTCTGGCACAGGGTCCTCTACAGGCTGCAGGGTGTCCATCTGTGGTCTCCTCCAGGGGAATCTCTGCTCCAGCATCTGGAGAACCTTCTCTCCCTCCCCCTTCTGCCACCTTGCTGCTTGCAAGGTGGTTTCTCACACTTCTTTGTCCATTAGAGCCAGGTGCGTCTGGCACAGCTCACCCCCAGCCTCTCCTCCCAAAGGACACCCGTGCGGCCCGAAAGCCAAGTAATTAAGGCCTGACAAAGCTGTGTTAACCTTCACCCAACACTTGTGCCTCATGATATTTTACATGGGTTTACATTTCATGTTTGCACATCCACATAAAAACACTTAAAGGATAATCACCACTGGGTAAGAGCACTCCAGCAATGCTCAGTGAGTACAACATAGTGAAAGGGACAATGATAGTGTTTATAAGGTCTCATTACAAAAGCTCTTCCAGCGTTTCCGTGGCAAGTTGTGCAGTGCTGTGCTACAACTCCAAACACCCAGGAGCTGCGCTGAAGTGATCAGCAACATATCGGACACCTCTCAGACTTCTGAAGGCCTTTACCCCATCACATGGGAATGCACTCACCAGAATTATTTTAAGTGGTATGTCTGTAGGAAAAACCCTTCAAAGTTAGTTCACCCACAGTTTTACTTACATTATTTGGATCTTTAAAAAACTTGGGGTTTTATGCTTATAAAAATCTTGCTGGAAAAGAAGTCATAATTGTCCTGACACTAAAGGAAATGAATACAACTATACCTTTTTATGTACAGTTTCTGTCAATATATGCTCCATAATATCAAAAACAAATTCAAGAAGCTTCTTTTGAAGATTTCTGGTAGGTAAGTATCATTAACCCAGTGAAGACCACGTATCTCCGACAGACGTGCGCTAGAACTGTGTGGTTTCAGTGGAGTCCATGTACCTTGGGACCTAGCTTTATATTTAGAGTAAACATATCTATTGTTACGGGAATGTCTTTTGCCCACGGGTTTATTTAAGCAGCTTAACTTCTTGTATTTGGATACTATCTGAACAAGTACAGACATTGCACAGTTATCAATACCGAACTGCAGGAGGCATCTGTTAGCAGTACCATCAGACACAAAAACAGGCCAAGCCATTCTATTTGTCCATACCTCCTGAAGTACAGGTAAGACCATGTATTTTTTCCATGTTTATTATGTGCATATAACATCTTCAAGGATTAAAAATCATGTGCAATGGTATTGCTTTGTCTCCTAGGAGACAGGCAAATCTGTTTAGAAGCAACTATACCTAAACATAGGGAAGAAGCTGCCAAGAGTAACTGCATGTGGGAAGAAAGTTCCTATTCAAAAAAAATTAAGGCAGATAGAAATCACAGCCTTAGACAGGCAAGACATCTCATCTAGGAGGTGGATTACCAAACTCAAATGTAAACAGAAAGGATTAACACACCAACCACCTGTTAATTCTCTCATGAAAGCACGTTACCTCAACAATAATCAATGAGGACAGGGGGATTAATGACTAATGAAAGACACCACACCCAGACAGAAATTTCAACTGCAATGATTTTATGTTTACAGTATAACCAACGCTGCATCTGCAGCTCTTGCAGACATACTCAACTTAAGCTTATCCAGAAAAAACAGCTCATGAATCAAGAGCTGCATGACACTCGACACATACCAGAAAAACCTGCCCAGGCACCAACTGAGAATTTCAGATGGCTAAACTGAGCTATCTGGGGGCAACACCATCAGTGCCCAAGCCAGCAAGGCTCCTACCGCTCTTCTGACAAGCCCTGAAGCATAAACAGCTCCTGTGCAACCGGCAGCGTAGCAGGTCATCATCACCCCTTGGGACCGGACTGGAGCTGATCTGAGGTCAGTTCCCCTGGAACACATACAATGTGAATACAACCCTCAATACCAGCCATTTCACCCCGCAAATCCCTTCCCCTTGCATTGCACTACTTGCTTATGCAGGCAAGGCTCTTTCTTCTGTCTTGCTCATCTTGTAATGATATTTCTGTAAAAAGTTTTTCTTAGTATCAGGCTCATCATCAGACCACGGTCGGTTCCTTTTTCCAGAACCTGCATGTAAGAAGTTTTAGTGTCAAAAGAACTTTTCTGCAACACAATCTATTAAAGCTTCCATATGGAAAGAATTAAAGGAAAGGAATTAATGTAATTACAGGTAAACCACTAGCGCTGAGGTAATTTATTTATAACAATAAAATAATAGCAAATTCAAAAAGCATGCAAGTTTTCAGTAACGGCAACTAGCTATAGGCAAGACTGCACGCACTTAATCCAAAAAGTGTTTCCATCTTGTCCTGGATTAGAGCCCAGGTCCTCAGAGATGCTTAGTTTGATAATTCCAATTCTGTCTTTGTTTTCTAGTGACAGATCTTCATGACTTAATGTATCTACATTTCTCATCTGTAGTTTCTGCTATTTTTTTTTTCTTAATTTGATTACCATGCCAAAAACCCCACTAGTTATGAGCAGCATATTGGGAAAGCAGACCTGGAATAATAGTGGTTTAGCTCCTACAGCTATAAAACCTGTCTCTACCTGCTTGTAAGTCACCAGGGAGCATATAGGTGTGAGGCTATTCCTCTGTTGTGCACAAGGTACAATACCACAGCTCCTGGCACAGCTGCTGTCTTAAGTAGCATGCAGGTGAGGTAATGTGGGGCTGTAACAGCAGAGCTTGCACCTCCCAGCTGTTCGAGTGGTTACCAACATGCCAAAGTTCAGATGTACTTCTCTTCCTCAGCTTCACACAAGCTTACACCTAACGTGCCTGAGGGTGTGGCTTTTAAGTTTTCAGATATTTTTAACATGCTTCTTCCTTCACTTTGCATCTAATGGCCCTTTTAACACAATGCTCACAGTAACTTACTTAGAAGCATAAAGGTTATTGAACACTATGGAGAATTTTTTCTCCTAGTGCACATCATTATACCTCAACTGAACCTCTCTCCTCCTCCTTTCACACCCTTACCCTACCTGTAATCCACTTTAACTATAGGACCACTGCTGTCTGGGTGTAGCACTTAAAAGTTTCAATTGCTTCAATTTTCAGCCACCAGTTATTACCTCTGATGAGGATTTAAAACTAAGCATGCCAAGTATGGATAAAAGCAAAGCAGTGGAGACCACAAAAACAGATGCCAGGCGGGAAGGTAATACTCAACATAGTGACAGGATTGTAAACCACTATTGATATTCTTTAACTCATGTCTTCTTTCTGAGAAGACCAGAAGACACGCAACTACCTACCTTAATATGTATTCATGGTGAGCACATATATGATCTCATCCAAATTCAGTGCAAACTTGAGCCCACACAATAATTCCAATACACCGTCTGTGGTTCAGCAAACTCAAGAACTCAATGAAATTCAAGAAAGTCAATGACTGTCACTGCTCTGCAATAACCAGTAAGTGACAGGCTTAAGTTCACCTCCTTGCTGTTTCAGCTAATCAGCCTGTAATTAAGACCCACATTTTCTAAATGTATAGCCAATTCAATATACAGTACTCTTCTTGCTGCAGAGCTGCTCCAAGAAAATCAATGGCATCTTTAACTCTGGAATATGTCCTTCAGTAGTGTAATGTGTTAACAACACCAGTACTTGAACAAACAGGAAGGGAAAGGAACCGCTGATAACAGGTTAAAACACATCTAGAAGGTTTACATTAGCCCATCTACTTATCAAAACCGTAAAGACCCAATTGAGCTAAATGTTCTCCTTGTGACTTTTCATAAACAATCTATTCTGTTAGCTAGCTCAGAACAAATCAGGCACAACTCGCCCTGCCCTGTTATGTACAATGCACAAAAGCTGAAACACAGCATGAAAGACATCGGAGACATTTTTGTTATATTGCCTGAACAACAGCTTTACAATGAAAGTATCCACTGAGCCATAGCTACAGCATTATTGCATTCTAGTAAAAGTTTCCTGAGGTAACAATGAAAATCAAATTAGCAGTTTAGTGCAGTAGTTCATCTGCTCCACTCACCCACAGCTCTCTTTCTCAGGATTGCAAGGCTATTAAAAACAATGGGATCATTAATAGTCCAGGTGCAATTAATTATAGAGTCCCCCTAGCATGGCAGCGTAGCCTCACAAAAGAAGTTTGTCACTCAGTATATAAGCACTACCCTCTAGGAATTATGAATAAATAAATAAAAATAAAAAGGATATGCTGAGATATACACAGTTGTTACAGCAAAATGTGCCTAATGCACAAGTTTCTCTGCCAGTCAACTGGGAGTTCATCTTTCTTGGCTATACAGATTGCCGTCCTATAATCAGTTTATTTTCATTTACACTTAATTTTGAAAGAGGTTTTTGTAGCTTGCACATAGCTTCTTTCTTTTTTTGCTGCTCCTGAAACTCACTTCGAGACCTGTTTGATCAGAAAAGCAAAAAAGTCTCTTTTTCTAGTTCAAGACTGTAGGTGATATCAGTTAAGAAAGTATTGTGTTCACCCCTGGTTCCCACTTGAAATGTAGAGGCACTCAGTAAAGAAACATGTGGCAAGGGCTATTTATACAGCAGAACACTTGAGCTTTAACCCTTGACATATGTGTAATTCACTTCTGAATGACACAAATTCATCAGCTTAGTTACATATGTACAGGAGGACAAGGTATTCATCCCACTGCTCCTGCCAGAGCAGGACAGTCTTTCAGGCAAAAAGTTTGATCAGAACATCCCTTTCAGCTGGGAAAGGATAAGTAAAACTCTACTTGCCTCAGTAAACCAAAAGCTAGGAGAGGTTGCTGACTTGATTTCAAAGCGGAGTTTGTTTGCCACCACTCCCCCACATTTTTCACCTTTTCGGCTGGCTCATCCTCAAATACTTGTATCTTTTTTCCTTCCCCTGTATCATTGCACAAAGAGCTACCAGCATTACATGATTTTAAGCACAAGCCTCTCATCAGTCATACATCGTAAAACTCAATACCACTCAACCATTAAATCCTTGTTTCAAAAAGAATTTTAAACTCCACAGCTGCAAGACGAGAGACAAAAAACCACAAATCTGAAGGCTGAAGCAACAAATGACAAAAATTGGGCGGGCACTGGACTACAGAGTATTTGAAGGCCATATCACTGTTTTTAAAGGTGCTTAGCAATAGCACACAACATTGAGAAGCTCCCAACACAAGCTAGAAGGCCACTGTGCTCGATACCATACAAAATCAAAAAAACAACACGGAGTGGGGAAAAAAACCACCAAAAACACCTCACCAACCGAACAAAAATATTTGTTCTTCATCCTTTCTTATTTGTTCTCCACCCCTTTCTCTTCCATTTAGTAAGCTATTAAAAAGATTGGTATTTCTCTCAATTCATAGCCTGAACAGGTCATTTCCCAACAGCAGCAGAACAGGCTGAGCCTGCAGTTCTTAGTAAGAGGCATCTGCTTGGGCATAACAGAAAACCTTCAGCCTGGTGTCAGGGCAATTCTGCATAAGTAAGCTTTAATAGAAAACTTTTAAGGATTTTGTTCGTGTTACTGATCATCTCAGATTCATCATTGCCCTTTTCTTAAGTCCACAAATTCTGCATTTCAGATTTTTGCCTCTAAAATAAGGGTAAGTATTTTCTTCTCATGTTTTGTACAGAAGAGCACTGCTGGTTAAATGCTTGCCAGCTCCAGGTAACCCAAATAGCAAGACCAGAAATCAAGTAATTGATACGTATTAATGCTTCAGCATGGCACTCTGAGATCACGGTTGTGCTTTGGGAGAAGGGGGAGAGAGTGTAGAATATGCAACAAAACCAAGGGAAAAGTTACGCCATTACATGGATTGTCACCGTAAAAGGCTATCTAGCTGCCCAGCTTGCTAGCTCAAAAATCTTTCCATTTGCACTGCACTTGACAGTGCTCGTATTTTATGCCTCAAGTCTTAGGACTCTTTTATCCCTTTGTGTAAACTCAACTTCACACAAGCTGTTACCACTAGCAGAGCAGCCCCATCACACAGACTTTTCTCATAGTACAAGAGCAGCACCACGTTGTTATGTTTACTGGCACTCAGTTCAAAGCAGCTTACATCTAGCCAAAATGCTGTCACAGGCAGCAGACTATGCTGGACTCACTGTCCTCCTCCTAGAGCTGCAGATTTTCAGAAAAGATGTTTCTCTACATTTGACTTCACAACTGAACATACAGGTCCTAAGGGATCCTGAAGATTAGCCTCAGGACCATGTCCTCCAGCCTGTAAAATTTAAAGGGTGCAAAAGGCCCACTCAACCATTTTTGCAAAGGCATTCACGATTTGAAGGCTGTGATTATTGGGTCCTCAGCCACCTCCTTCCAGGAGGATTTTAAGTATCTAAATAGTTCCGGCACATGAAAACACATATGCAACTCAATGTACGAATCTGCTTCTTCAGCTCTCGCTTACTCCAAGTGAGAAGGGAGATTCTCTAGTTGTAGGCTTACTTATACCCACCAAATGTCTCGAAGCTCCAAAGAGCTGCAAACATCACTATTGTACGGACAATCCAAAACCTCAGGCAACAACACACAGCTGCATTGGATAAAGCCCTCAACCATGCGCCTCTCCTCATGCCAGTGTGTTTCTGAGATAATAAGGGCGCATATCAGCATGTACCTTAAAGGCCTATCCTGCACGCAGAAAATTTGAAGTAGGAGATAAACATCCATTTTTTCCATACTAAAAGCAAATCAAGAAAGTATTTTATATGACTGTTGAGACAGCCTACACACCTAAAGGGCAAAGTATTTAATTTTATGAATAACTTACCACAAACATATCTAAAAAACAAAAGCAATCCTCTTTCTCTGGCTCAAGTGACATAAGAACAGTTTTGTGGCTGTTCTAGGCTAGATGAGTGTTTATTTAATCCCAATGCAATCATTTTAACCCTGAGAAGTATACATTTTATGACTGCATTACTCTTCCTTAGTACGATCCAAGGATCACACTCTAGCAATTATGCCATTCATCTTTAGGTAGCTGTAACATTCAGGGTGCGCTACAGCAGTGAATGATCAATCACTGCCAGCGACAAGAAAGTCTGAAACAATTAAAGAAAAACCTATGTTATCTCCCACGCAGTCTAAGCTTGTCCTATGGTTAGTACTTCAGCAGGACAAGCAGGAGGGGAAAGAGAAAGGTAACAAAACCATTACTGCTAATTAGGTCACAGCGACATTTTGACAGAACTACCACCCTCTCCATTATACACGGATGCACATGTAAACATTGCCATCACTTCAAACATTCTTTGCTTACTTTATCCCGAAGCATTTTGATTCCCACCCCTCCCCCAAATTACACTACAATCTTGTTGGGGTGAAGATCTGGCAGACAATCTGTAATGCTGGCAGTACTGTAGCTCTCTAGTGGACATATGCTTAAGGACAAATGCGTGAAAGAGCAGCTTTTAGAGCAATATTTTCCTTACCACCCTCTTCACCTTGCTATGAGTACTTTCATGACAGAATCTTAGCTTCCCAGTAATTAATTCTCACCATTAAGTCCCCCTGAAGCCACAACAGATTGCAACATAAACAGCAAGAAGCCAGATTCAGGCAAAGAGTTAACAGCAACAGAAAAAGCTTTCATACCTCTCATTCTGTGCAGTGAAGTATCTTTTTTAACGTATGATACACATCAGCTATGTAGAATAAGAAAATGTAGAATAACCGACTTCAAGGGTCACTGGACATTTTTCAGGGGAAATCCTATCTTTTCATGTTGCTCATCATCTTTTCAACACAGGATCAACTCTTACCAACTCTGACAACCGCTTCTGTACCAAACATTTAATTTACAGATCAAGAACTGAAATTATTTGAGAACAAAATACCATATTCCCCCCCCCCCTTTTTTTCCATGGGTGGGGATTTTTGCATTTATTTTTTTTTTAAGCATCTAAAATAATGAAGAGCACTCACTATGGTAAGTTTGAAGACACCAGCAGGTTCAGAAGCTTTGGATCCATTTCAGACCAAGACAGCTGTGCTATGTGACAAAGTATTATTCTACTGCTGATCCTCCCTGGCTTGCCACTCTGCTCTTGTAAACAATGTGTGGCCCCAGTTACTGTGACAAAGTTTGTAGAAAGATAAGCTCTCTCAATACGTCAGCTGACAAAGATGGAAAAGACAGACAACTGCAAGATACACCATTTAACCTTCAGATCCTTGAGATTACTGATGTAGGCAAGGAATCTGTAGTTTGCCTTCATCCTCTTTTTAAGAAACCAGATTAACCCAAGTGATCTCCCATCTGCCCTGTAAAACACTAAGATTTAGAATCCACCATCAAGAAAAGCATAGCCCACACCAGACTGAAAGACCATAAAACATTCTGAATGAGATAAACCAATGCAGCCAATGACATTTGCCACCATTTGCTTCAATAAAGCTCATAAAACATGCTTCCTGTTCACAGTCACTTTTTTTGACAAAAGGGAGACAAGAATAAAGAAGACAGAAATGCAATAGAAATGGAAATGAGAAAATCCTAGGGTTTTTTTGCATTTACCCCTTGCCCCATAATCCCAGTCTGGTATCAACTACCCACAGAGTGTAGAAGCAGCCATATTACAACAGAAAACATGTTGTTGCCCAGTCTCAGCTCCTCCCTTGACAGTCTGGAAACCACTCTTTCCAACAAGAGTTCTAAGAAATAATCCTTAAAAAACTAAACAACTGTGCTGCACTAGGAAAGCAGGGAGCCGTCTTCTATGTAGTGTTTGCCTAGAGCGCCCTTGAGCACGCAATCCCAGTCTTCCTCTTCTGTCAGCAGTCAGCCATTCGCCCACCTCACAAGGGCATAGGCAAATAATCAGCTTGAGTTCATTTCAGTTTCGAGTGTTTGCTATCCATAATACTTCAAATGTACTGATGTTCCAGAAGCAAAATACCTCCCACGTGAAGTTAAAGCCTTGTTTAGTTCTCACGTGTCTAAGATCTCACGAGTAAAACATCAGAAACACTTTAGCAATTCATGGCCACAACCTGGTAAACTATCATTCGTTCTTGCTTACAGGAAACAAGAGACTGCTTTTATTTGGTTATTTTGTGTTTTTTTTTTTTAAGGTGAAGTTTATTAGAACAGTGAGATGAAGTAATAATAACTGGATGGGGGGAGATGCGGGTGGAAGAGTGACATACCTTCTCACCTTAACACTTCCTTCTCCATTCACCTCCAGGAATTAACTCCTCCAAATGTGACCCTCAGAAGATTAGTTATCAAGCTTTCAGTTCTACTATTTTATTTCTGGACATAAAAGAAGCAGCCCTACGCTAAGGGACAGCATTAAGTTTCCTTCACTGAGCTGGGGAGACAAACTGTTCCTTTAGGTAGAGTGGAAACGTTCACATCATTCTTCAGAAAGAGACATAAAACTCATAACGGACCACAAACTGTAAACCAGCAGCTTGGGCTATGCAAACACCACCACCCCTTTAGAGACATCTCAAACAGTCTTTATGTTCTAGTCAGCTCTGGCAAGGCCTAAATCTGAGTACTACATTCTGGTTTTTGATGTCATGCTTCAAGACAGATGTGACCAGCTGTAGAGAGTCCACAAGACAGCAATAAGAACAATCAAACATCTGGAAACACATTCTATAGGGGAAGATTGAAGCTACTGGGCTTGTTTAGTCTTAAGAAGAGGTCTAGGAGGAGATCAGGATCAGAGTTGTCCAGTACATTGTATACAACATCACAGGAGAGTAAGTAGGTCTACTGGAATGCTACATGAAGTAGTAACGCATATGGGAAAACATGCATGTTCCCTAATTACCCATTTATAGATTCAGTTTGAAAATATTTTTCATGTGATGGCTTTGAAGAATTTACTGACAGATAAAGTAGCAGCAAGAGAGGTATCAGGACAATCTGTTTCACTGCTGTCTAAAGGATACTGAACAGCCATGACAACAGATTCAGTTCTGCTGTGTTGGCAACGGGAACAAGGTGATAGCGAGAGGAGAAATGGAACCCGAAGAGCACAATCAAGCGCTGAGGATCCATAAAACCAAAAGAACTCAGAAACTGAACGTTGCAGAGACCATCACGATTTTCATTATTTTACTTTTCATTATTTTACAGTAATTAGATGGGATGTCAATGTGAAAATGGTATCTTCAAGCACTTCTCTCAATGCTACACTTCCAGCAGGCAGCACGTAAAGAAAGCCCGAAGTCTTTCATACATTGATCTCGGACCTTGGTCTTGCCTTTTTCCACTACCCTTAAAGGTTTCAGTGTGCAAGTAACATAGATGCTCTCTCAGTTTCAAATTAACATGCATTAATTTATTTCTGCACTCTAATGCATTAATTTATTTCTGCACTCTAATGCATTATGGTGGTCTTGCACAAAAAAAAAAAAGAATATACAGGTAAATTTGTCAGGTGGCTCTGCAGGTAGGCAGGAATTCAGCTGCAAGCACTGACTACACAAAAAATGGAAGGATGGGCAAAATCAAAGCACAAAAAACACAGACAAAAAGATTGGTTTCAGATAACGAAGTAATCTAGCAGAGGGGAATAAAGGGGAGGGAAGAAGGCTGCATATTCTAATTGACCTTTCCCAGTACATTAAAATGAGTTTATGCAGGTATCTTCTAGCCTTACTAACTGTGGGTGAGGTATCAGATTGCCCATGTAGAACTTCCAAATTCCAATGAATGCAACACTGACTTCTTTTGGGGCTTACCTTCCCTGTACTTTCAACTCAAAAGGTGCCTGTAATTCACCTCCAAAGCACATACAGAAATAACCAGCTTTAACCAGAAGTTAACTGGTCTGCCAGCAGCTGTGAGTTCAGCTAACTGAACAGCCAGCCGTTGTGTATTTCTACACAGGATTTTGCAGGCTTACCAACTGGACACCACATAGTTGTGGTAAGCACAGCCCCCAGCCCACATGTACGAGACCTGCCGAGAAGTAGGATATATTAATTACCTACCAGTTAGCACCGTGCTAACAGCAGCTACAGAGCTCCTGCCCAGTTCAGTGAATAAATCAAGTTCACACCTCTATAAAAAAAAAAGAAATAATGTGGATATATCAACGTTTATGCTACTAGTATCATAAATGCACTTTGCTGTAAATACACTGCACCCTTTGTGGGCTCATGCAGTTGAAATACACCGGGAACCTGGTCCAAGTTGAATATTGAAAGGGGAAAAAAAAAAAAAAAAAGGTGGATAGAGAAAAGTTGTATTTCGATCCAATTCACCATGCTGTCTTACAGTTATATCAGTTCAACAGAGAAAGCATCAGGGAATGAAGGGGAAAACAGGAGCTACATAAACAGCCAGTACTGTGGAGGGAAACATTCCTGGCAACCACAGCTTAACTAGTTGCAAATAACTTCAGCCAGCACTTCACAGATATTCCTTTAAAAATGCCAGCGTTTCCAAAAAAACACCCCTTCACACATCCAGATGCATAAAGGCACAGAATAAAGAAACAGCACCTAAGAACAAATTAAAAAGTTGACCACAACAAAAGGCAATCAGCCACTCAACTAAGGCATACAGGGGATTGTCTGCAGAGGTGAAGTAAAGCAGCAGCCAGACAGAACAATGCGCTTGGTTTGGGGGTCACAGAAAGAAATACCTTGAAGCAGTGCAAACCATACAAGGAGGAAAATAAAAAAAAATAAAAAATCAGTCTCAGACGCAAGATGGTCACTTTACTGTAACATAGTGGGTGGGTTGTTTTGTTTTTAAGAGTGCCGTTAGAAGGTTAACTGTTGCGGCGAGATCAGGAGGGGAGGGAGGGGAACAACACGCGTACCCGCGTATCACGCTACACATCTATCACCCACAGAGCTCCTCCATAATCCACCGCCCGTCATCAGCTCTCCCGGGAGGATTAGAGTAGTTCAGGGGCTTGCCCATCACTTCCGTCTGACATTGAAGAGTTTGCTTCAGAGCAACGCTAGCCAAAGGGGACACGCTCGGAAAAAAGCACGGCTTCTTTAAACAAAAAACACCCCCCACACACAAACCCCCAGCCCTCGGCAGCGGCAGCCAGAAGGGGCGAGAGCTGGGGGCGCAGAAACACGAAGGTCGAGCAGGGCAGGCGACGCGAAGGGGATGCACCCAGGCGGGCGTGAAGCCGCTCCCCGCCGCGGGGGGCACCTCCGCCTCCCACTCCGGGCGGGCGGCCCCGGACGGGCGCTCCCGCTACGACCCCGGTGCCTCCGGGCGGGAGAAACAAGCGCCGCCGCCCCGGCCCCGCGCACCTCCTCATCCCGCTCCTCCAGATAGGCGTCGTCCTCCGCCCGCCCGCCGGGGCTCGCCCGCTCCTCGCCCGGCCGG